>APFE030724924.1:0-13955 GCA_000404065.3 Pinus taeda
TTTTATACCCCTTAATTTTTTTAATTTTTTTGTAAACTTGGTAGTACTTTCTCTATTAATATCCTCCAACCACTAACATGTCTTTAACAATATTTACAAGTGATCACAACTCGCCCATAAGAAACTAGGTTGGCCACCTTTCTCCGTTAAATGATGTCCAAAATTTAAATAAGACTTCCTCCACCATCCATGCAACATTTGCTGTTATATCTATTATAAACAACAACTTAGGAAAATAAAGGCTAATCAACATATAACAAAATTCTGACTAGAAACCTGTTTCACTCATCCGAGGAATTCACGGGGCTGGGGCTTTCCTACTGGACCCCAACATCTCAATTCTCTTCATATCCTGTAAAATTTGCTCTATCCTACTCAGTGCTAAATTGTTTATGTATACTTGTATATGAACTACAACAACCTCTGTGTGGAGATCCTTCATGTTGGACTGCTTTGTTTTGGCATCCTCTTGTACCTCCTGTTCCATGTTTAAAGCCATATCTCGGGCTATTATGTTCTTCATAACCCAGTATTGTTGTATTGTTTTCCGAAAAGAGTATGGCGACCGCGGTTATTCCCTGCTTCTTTCACCATAACTTCCCACTCTTATGTCTCTATGTCCTGGTTGGTTATACTGTCATTAAGTTCCCTCTCCCATCCTACTATTTGAGCTCTTACCTCCAGTAGCTTTCCAACCATATAAGCACTAATGAGAGTCTGCATGTGCTCCTTTCCCAACTTTCTGCATTTTTTGCTTTGACCTCTACTAGAGGTTGCTTCCCCTGCCACTCTTCCCCAACCCCTGTGGTCCTTTTCCCTGATTTCCCAGTTCGTCTAGTGCCTCTTCCAGCTACATATTTTCCCTCTTTAGCCATCCTATCTTTGTCCCAGCCTCATTGTTCTTTGCCCAAACTGCTTTCCACAGTCAGTTTTCTCGTGGAACCATGACGTGTGGTCCAGACCTCCAGGCTGTGAAACACCCTGGTTATTTTAATAACTAAAATAGTAACACAAGAAATTTCATTATTAGTTTGGATACATTTATGCAAATTGATCGTAATTTTCTTTTCTCCGAACTAGGCCACACAATCTACTCATAGCGACTTGGGTTTTCCCTCCTTCTCCCTCAGTTTTCCCCATGACTTCATTTGAAATAACAGGCTCCAACCTTTGTTCCTCTCCTCTCTGGTTACTCCCTCCCTAGCAACCCAAATCATGCGGGTCATCCTGTACGATTCTACAAGAGTCCCTAATTTGGGTTCCCTTATCCATATTCAGGGTCACAGTTGAGTTTCCTATGCAAGACTCTGTCCTCTCAGGTATCCGCACCCAATTTTTGGCCTTGATTATACCCTGAGTCCCAATTCTAACATTCTAGTTTCGGTTCATATCAAGCCACGCTAGCCATAGCCTTATTGCTTTGGTCCTTGCAATACCTGTCTCTTTGTCTCTGATAAATGTTTTTTTCCTTTTCATGACTGAAGTGCCACCTCGCAGGGACAACAATCTTTCTACACTCTCCATTAAAGGATTCCAAATTGTCATCCCAACTTACCTCATTCCCTCTCTTCTCGTCTGCCTAGAGATACCCTATAACTTCCCCACATCCCCTCACTCCATTAACATTACAAGCCAAGTAAAATTCCCAAGAGCCCCATGTCTCGACTCATTCCGAGTCATGTCTTTCCCGAGCCCCTTCACCGAAATACTCATAAATAATAATTTCTTCAATTCTATCAAGTAAGGCAACCAAAATAACATACCATTGATTTGCGTTGACACATTTGTCCTCCTAACATCCTCCGGCCTGTGTCCAGCACCTTCCTCTTCTCGTTCCTTCTCCTTCTGCCTTTGCATGCAGTTATCTCATCTCTCGTTTACCTTTGCCTCTTTGTTTTTGTCCCACTGCCCAACCATTCTTCTGTCCAACCTCCCACATGTCCTTTTCGTCCTCCCATCGCCCATTATTTCCTTCCTTTTCCTCGGAATGAGTTTCCTCTAACTCTTCCATCATTGTCTGCCATTACGTCCCTCATGCCTCCAGTTTCTCCTGCCGTGGGTTTCTTTCTGCTATTGTGCCACTTTCCAACGTTGTTTTGCCTGCCCCCTCGCTTACCCGCAAGACTACATCACTCCCTTCCGTCCTCTGCCACACCTATCCTTTCTCGATGCCATCCTCTTCCCTGCCCTGTCTTGCTTGTTGCCCTTCCTGCCATCTTGTCCTCCCACATCCCGATGTCCCTTTTGTCCTTGAGCCCAACTGGTTGCCATATGGCACCTCTACCTCCCATCCCATCTGGCCCACCTTGCCTTCCGTGTTGCACCCCAATTAGGGGACCCCTTAAAAATATTTCAATACAAAACACACACACACACACATATAACATTAATGTCAATACAATATTTGGATGGTTAAAGAGAAGTAATTGAAAGCAAAACAAATTCAATTACTTTGTAATAAGAATAATAATAAATAGATATGTAATTCATTCAATTATTGATAAAAAATAATTGTGGCATTTAAAAACTATTATTCATAATAATTCAAAAAGAATTATTCAAATAAAAAATTAAGTAACATTGAGGTATACTTAAAAATATATTAATAAGAAAATAAATTAATGTGAACAAGATCATAAATAGAATATTTTAATGTCAATTTTAAGGTAAAGATTTCAATATCAACCATGTATATATTATATCTCGTTTTAAAAATTGATAAAAATAAATTCTTATGGTTAAAATATTAAGTACTTTTACTATTCTACAATTTGGTCTTTTTTTGGTATTATCGAGTTGTTCAATCCATTTATGCATCAAAAAATGCAATAATAACAATGATCAAATGTTTGCAAGTGCAATCATTTTTTCATGTTTTCCACTCAAAATGGCTTGTATCTCAAGTTATTTGATCTCTCTCAACCTATCAAGTAGGAAGAGAAATCAAATATCTCAAAATAAAAACATCTTTCATGTTTTTTACTCAAATAATTTTATTACAGAGATTTAATCCAAATAAATCTATTGGGATTTATTTAAAATAATTATCAACTAATTATGTCACATCAACATGATTATCATTAAAAAAAAATATAAAAAAAATACTAATGTATCAACCAATTTAAATTATTATTCTTTGTTAAAGTATAATTTAAATTATTAATCTTTAAAAAATAAAAGCATTATTCTAATGTATCAATAAATTGATGTTTTGTGTCCTTATGAAAGTGTCATTAGTCTAATGTATCAATAAAATTTGTACCATGGAAAAGCATTGTTGGCTTTTGACTGTGACATGGTGTTTAAATTCAACGAGACCAAGTTTCCTATAAAAAAAAAATCACGGATTACTTTGTTGCTTTCAGGGACAGCCCATTCTGTCCAGTCTGTTTACCACATCAATGTTTAGCGAGCAACTACCTTGTAGAAAGTTTCAACCATTAGCAAATAACCGGTTTTGCGCCATAGATTAACAATTGCATTAGGTTTTTGTTGACCAAGTTATATGGATGGTACCGTTCTGTCCATTCTGTTTAGGTTTCAACCATTAACAAATAACCAATTTTGAGCCATACATTAACAATGGCATCAAGTTTTTATTGACAAGTTATATGGCTTAGATTTTTTTTTATCATAAAGTTAATGATTTTGAAAAAATAAAGAATATCTAAATCAACAAGGTTAAGATCTGCTATTTCTATACACATAAAGACATGTGGGTGAGTAGGGACTAAGTGGGGACTAAGTTGTTAGGTTTTCGTTGACCAAGGGGCTAGATATTTTTTTTATCATTTGAAAAAATAAAAAATATCTAAATAAAAAAGGTTAAAATCTGTTTTCTCTATACACATAAAGACATGTCGGTGGGTAGTTCTAAGTTGTTAATAAGTTTAGAAGTTCATTAAACATTTATTATTAAAATATGTGTAGATTTGTAAGTAGGTTAAGTTGACACATGCTCCTTTAACATAAAAATAAATAAATTATGCTCTAAATAGAAAAATAATATTGGCTATAATAAAAAAATAAATATGTTGTAAAATAATTAGAAATACAAAAAAGTTTGGAAGTAAGATGTTTAAACTTTATACTTTTGAACAACATATTTAAATAAAGCTATATTAAAATGTAAGTGAAGATATCAACTTCATTTATATCTATATACAGAAAATAATTTATTAAAATAAAATATTTTTAATGTTGAATATAAAAAAATATTCAATATGGTATCAATAATTATATTAAATAATTAATAATGACATATACTTAAAAATGTATTAATAAAAAAATCATTTTAATTTGTGCTGTAAAATGTCTCAATATACATGTTATGTAAAATATTTTAATATCAACTATGTTTATATTATATATTATTTAAATGAAAATAATTATATATTAAGAAAAAATTGTTTTAAGACTGAAATATTTATTTGATCTTATATATACTCTATATGCCATTTTAAAATACAGTTTAAGAAATAGAAAATTATACATTATATTTTGAATTTCAAAAAATTTAATCCTTAAAATACATTAAATAATATATTTTCCATTTATAAGCTTTATTCAAATTTTCTTCCTTAAAAATTTGCCAAATATAAGACAACGCCCTCCTGGTTTGCCACATGAGAAACAGTAACTGTTAACAAGCCTTTTGCACACCCTGCCGAGGCCAGGTTTCCAGTTCTCTTTATTCATTTTACCACAAGGAGGGATAGAGCCGTTCCGTGATCGAATATAAGACAGCGCCCTCCTGGTTTGCCACACGAGAAACAGTAACTGTTAACAAGCGTTTTCCACACCATGCCGAGGCCAGGTTTCCAGTTCTCTTTATTCATTTTACCACAAGGAGGGATAGAGCCGTTCCGTGATCGAAGTCGAGATTAAAACATTTATACATGTATTAAATATTAAAAGGCAGAAGCATTTAAATTTTAAAGTATTTAATTAAAAATGAAAGTATTTATAAACCACAGAATCTAAACATTTATGTTTTTATTTAAAAAAAATCAATACATTTATAAAACACCCGGACATATTCAAGCATTCATCAAATTGAATCACATTTATGAAAATGTGCAAGAAATGCATTTATTAAACTTTGGGTTAGATTTTTAGTCATTCTTTGATTCATATAGTGTGTTCTCTCAAATAAAACTATAACACGGGAATCGTTTTTGCAACTTTGAGTATATTTTAAATATATGTTGGCTTCCACAATGATAGTTGCTGCAAAATAGATACAAACAATGCGCTGGCCCTGATTTGCAAATAATACACTTCACAGATTCATGTTCAAGGGGGTGAGCTGATTAGAAAAAGGTAATAACTACATTAAACATCTACCCATTACAATCATTATTATGAACCTTCGTGCAATGTCAGCATTTAATGTTCCAAATATTGGAGAAATAAGTTGATGGGCAAAGTGAACTTACAAATCAAAACAAATTTTAGTACAAAGTACTCAATGCAGTTATGCTATGAATATATAGAAAGATTTCTAATTTAGTTAAATTTGATATATGAATATGAAAATGTGGTTAAGAAGTTAATATAAAATGAAATAAAATTGTTATGTAATGAATTTGAAATTTTAGGAAACTGAAATGCATGTAAATTGAATTATTCACTATTTATTTTCGTTCCCACATAAATTGAACTATTTACCATTCATTTTAACAAGTTATTTGGTTAGAATTAGTAAACTGAAATGCACTTCAATTGAATTATTCACTAGTCATTTTCATTCCCACATAAACGGAAATGTTTACCATTCATTTTAACATGCCATTTGGTTAGAATAATTAAACACTAGATAATAATTTTATAATTCCATTTTTAGCCATTTGTTGTCACTCTCATAGATTGTCTAATTAAGAAAAACATTTGTGGATGTTTTCTAGTAATAGGATATACAAAATCACATGTTTTTCTTTCTCATGCTTTGATTCCTCAAGGCAACATGAGAACCCTATCTATTTGGTATTATTTCCATCTTTATAATCAATATTTATCTTCATATATGTTCTTGATGTACACATTGTATATTCTTCATATTAATTTTGATGCAACTTTCCAACTATTTTTATTTTAACCTTTACCATTCCTTTCTCTTTTCTTCACAATCTATGGTCATTCAACTCGATTCTCCACACTTTTCAAGAAAATTGATACCTCTTCACAAGACACTTCCTCCTATTCATCTACATTTTCATAACCTATCTTATATAATTTTTCTCTTTCACAAACTAATTTCTTATCTAAACTACATTTTATTATTTCTTATCTTTTTTATTTACTTATCTTCTTTCTGTTTATCAATAATTATCTTTCCATTTTGTAAAATTTTAATATTCATATAAATTTATATTTTTCCATTGATTATTCCATATTAATTTATCCTTTCATCTCCAAACTCTTAAAAACTCTCCTTCACACCCAAACCATCATTCAATGAAATCTACAAGTTCAAAAGTCATCTATCATTCAATAATATTTGGAAAGATACAAGTGCAAAAGTAATCTACCATTCAATAATATTTGCAAGTCTTTGTTGCACACCCTTTCCCAATTCAAACTCATTCTAAAACTTCTCAGCGACTTCCCTAAACACAGTTCTCTGAATATGCTCAATTGCTAGCCTAGATGATCCGGATTTAAACGGGAATGCAACAAATTATAGAGATAACCATAAACACAAAGACGCAGCAGAAATAATACTTCATTTCATTAATATAAAATACTGAAATATGCTTACAAACATAAATGGAAATACACCAGCTAGGGCGATGGTAGCTTATCTCTAAGAAGAGATGTGGCGGCTACATGCATCTGAACTGAACTACAATGAGGCTCAAAGGATTTTTTTATTATTGAACAATAAGAGCAAACCCTAAACAACCAAAACCCTAACCCGAGGAGATGTAAAACCAAGATTTTATGGGCCTCATTGGGGTGAGTTGGACAACCAACTTCCTGGGGTCGTGACTTGGTCATATTATCTCCATTTGATGCGCATGATAGCCCGTTGGAAAGATATCTCCAAGGACTATGACAGAAAAGATGATTTTAAATATAAGATCGCTCACGGTGGATTTCCAAAAAAAGGTCTTTTAAGGCCTCAAAACGCTCCAGAAGTTTAGAACAAAAAAAACTACTAAAAATAGTAAACTGTGCTACTACTACAATTAAGGAAACTGAAAAATTAAAAGAAGCAATGGTGGGGGTCCAAGTGGAATTAGCGGGTGGCCACCAATATCCATCTAGATGACTAGAATTCTTGAAAAACAACAACCACATGGATTTCATAAATCACCCTTTCCATACACCCCTTAACAAGTATAATAATGCTCTAAATAATATGCAATATGATTGATTGATAATTAAGCAAAACTTGAAAAGAAAAACATTGTTTTGATGTTTTTAATATAGATCTAAAAATATTCAATCAAGTAATGCACAAGGAACTATTAGCAGAGTAGTGACCTCTTGGTATATCCTCCTGGTATATATGGAGTGTCCTAGTGGTGGTTAGGCCAAATAATATGGATGCAGGGACCATAGGAAATCTTACAACCTTTATATCATTTGTCTATGCTACCAATACACCCCAATATCTTCTTCAATACAAATTCCTTTTGCATCTCCATAATGTCATGAATTTACATCTAGAATTTTCATATCATCTTACTCACAAAAACACTAAGATGTTTATTTCACTTGTTGTCTTGACTTCTTGAAGCTTCTTAGTGTTAATTGTCAACATTAGTGTTGTAGATGATGGTATTCCTATGGTCTTATGGGCTGCAATGTTCATTTATGATGTCTAAAAGTGTATTATTTAACGACCACCAACATGATCCTGAGAAATACATCTTTTACAAAGTTGCTTACATATTTGGTACCTTATCATTTGTTTTATCATAACTATGAGTACCCCACATCAACTGTGAGAGTGTCACATGAATTTCATTTCTTTCAAAAGTGTGAAAATACAAATGTAGATGTGGGATTATGAATATAGGGGAGAGACAAACATATAAGGTCACACCTTACCACTAAATGCCTAGAAAAAATTGTGAGCAGAATGAAGATTGCTATGAGCTAACATTAACACCAAGAATAATTATGAAGACCTAATATATCAAGGAACTGAGAGTCAAAGAAACTAAAGAAAAACTTAGGTGCTTGTATTTAGGTAGAAGCAGAAGAAGGAAAATGACCAAAACATTTTACCTAGAGTATGTTTAGATTCTAGAATATTAAACTCACAACTGAGAATTCCAATTTATTTTGCATTTACAAATTTGTGAAAGAAAAATAAGAAGGCTTGAATGGAAATAAACAACTTGCAGAAATAAAAATATTATATAATAAAATATGTTTGCAACACAAGAAGTTGGACTACTACATTATTTACAAAGAAAAATGTTGACTTTTGATTAAAAAATATTAAATAGAGTGACAATAATGTCAAAAAGTAGCTCTCAAAGAAAACCAATTTCAAAAGTGAAATCAAATTTTCATTTTCAATGAAATATTTAAAATAAATCAAATAAATTCAAAGTAAGGAGAAACAATGTTCCAATCACCGACCTCATTATGTTGCCTTAAAAAGTCAAGAATGGAATTAAATAGGATCAAGAGGCAATATAAAAATATACAATCCACCAACAATATTATATCCACCAAAAATATACAATCCACCAATGATTGATGGCTCTATAATCTGAACTAGGGTTTGAGTTAGGGTTTGGCCACTGGTAAAATGGCGGATCATGGAGGAGAGAGTTTTTCTCCCTCCTAGAGTCAAATAGCTATGAACAGAAGCAAGGGAACTGGTCTGCATTGCTTCAAGAAACCACGGGAGGTGATAATTGAAGATATTAACAAAGGAAGAAAATCACGAGGAAGATAATAGGGAGAAGAGGAAAGAGGGTAACAATCATAAAGTTGCACCTATGAGTGCGACAGGGGTCTATAAACCCAAGATGACCATTATTCCTCGGGTTGTTTTATGTGACACAATGCTACAGGTGCGCAGATAACACATGGCGGAACACGCGGTTATATGCAAATTTATGGGGATTTCGCTGATGAAAAAGACCTTACATGCATGGATAAGGAACCACTAGGAAACAAAGGGGGAAATAAACCTTCACCTTGGATCCAATGGCTTCTTTACAGTGGTGTTCATGAGCATAGAATATAAAGACAAAGTGTTCGAGGGAGGACCCTGTCTTTACATTGTTGTAGGCCTTTACATGTAACCATGGGTGATGAATTTTGTCCGAGAATGAGAAACATTCACTTCAGTACTAGTATGGATAAGACCAAAATAAAATCAACGAGGACCAGCAACCGAGCCACAATAGTTTCAAAATCTTATAAGAAGAAGTTGGAAACAACAGAGAAAACCAGGAATCAGAGACTAATACCAATGAGAAGGATAGGGATGATAGCATGGAGGATATACCAGAGAACAACCAGCAAAAGGATGATATACCGACCATTGTGGAGCTTAGTAGGAACCATGAAATGACCCCAAGCGAGGGGGGAATAGAGGACCATGAACTGCAGGAGATTCTTGAGAGGGAGAACTTAGATCTAGAAATGTTTCTGAAGCAGGATATTTCCAAAGGGGTTGACTCCCTGCCAAAGGAGGTGTTTGATAGGGTTCAACAGCTCTTCCTCTGGAGATCCCAATCAAAGGGCTCTGGAGTCAAGAGAAACCATGACATCCAGGAGAATAGAGGGATGAAAACAATGGAGGAAACATTGGGGCACTCTTCCAACAATCCGGGTAGGAAAAGAGGAAGAAAAAGATAGAATGAGCTGCTGACCAAATGTGATAAACTCATGATTGACTTAGGTAAGATGATAGATCTCACTAGCTACTCTTTTACAATCCTTTCTTAATGAAGCTTACAACCTGGAACATTAAGGGCCTAGGAAGTAAAAGGAAACAAATAAATCTTAGCATTAGAATAAAAGAAGAAAAACCAAATATGGTTTTTATTCAGGAAACTAAGTGTTCGATGGACAAGATCAAAGAAATACATAGAAAATGGTTAAGAAAGTATGAGTATCTAGAGGTCAAGGCAGATAACTCGATAGGAGGGATTCTTACACTTGGGGATCCCAAGAAACTTGGAGTCCTGGATGCGGAAGACTCCAGAAGATCTAGAATGGTTTTGAAGGCTCTCAATGCCTCTTTCATAGGTTTGATTCCAAAGCAGGAAAAATCTATGACACTGGACAGATTCAGACCCATAGCTTTATGTAATGTGGTGTTCAAGATTATTTCTAAAGTGATCACTAATAAACTCAAGCCCCTTCTTCCAGCTCTTGTCTCAGACGAGCAAACTGGTTATGTGGAAGGAAGACAGATTCTCAATAACATCATACAAGCTCATGAGGTGGTACACTCTCTTAAGAGCAATAAGCAAGTTGGTATGATCATACAGCTTGACCTAACGAAAGCTTATGACAAGCTAACTTGGTCTTACATCAAGGCAGTGCTAAGAGCATATGGTTTAGAACACAACTGGATTAGATTTGTTATGGCCCTGGTACCCATGGCTAGTTTTCCAATCCTACTTAATGGCTCACTCTGAAGAACCTTTATGCCTTCTAGGGGTCTCAGACAAGGAGATCTGCTTTCCCCCTTCCTCTTTGTGCTCATGATGGAAGGGCTAGGCAAAGCGATAAAAATTGCAAGTGTTGAAGGAAGAATAGAGGCACTGAAACTACCAGAGATGGAGCTGCTTCAACTCACCAACAATTTGCGGATGATGCTATGTTGTAGGGCATTCCCATGGTCAAGGAAGCCAAAGATTTTAAACAAATATTGAACGACTTTGCTATGGACGTTGGTACAGAGATAAGCCTTGACAAATCAAAAGTTTTCTTTTTTAACATTGACATTGCTATTTAGAGAAACCTCACCAAAATTCTAGGGTTTCAAAGGGATCAGTTACCTTCTAAGTACCTGGAATCCCTCTTACAAAGGAACCTCTAAGTAGGGCAGTGTGCAAGTTGGTAGTTAACAAAATTTAGGGTAGGATCAGGAAATGGACATGCAGATCTTTGAATTTGGTAGCGCGCCTTGTGCTTACAAAGGCTATCCCACAGGCCATACTCATTTTTATAATGTCAACTCTTCCTACTCGTATTGGAGTTATGCAACAGATCACGAACATTCAAAGAGATTTTCTTTGGGGCAAAGGGGAAGAGAAAAATAAATGGGCTTTGGTAGCTTGGGACAAGATTTGTAAACCTAAGGCCCATGGTGGTTTGGGGCTTCATGACCCTAAAACCCTTAGCAGAGTTTCAGGTGCAAAACTTTGGTGGAGGTTGCTTAAGTAATCGGCAACTCCTTGGGCCAAGCTTTGGAAATAGAAATACGCAAATAATTGGCATGAGAGAGATCATATCTGAATGTTTGGGCTTATCAACGGCTCCCACATTTGGAATCTTGCTTGGGAAAATAGAACCATTGTCGAGCAACATAGCTTCTGGGAGATTCGAGCTGGGAACCTGGCAAGATTCTAGGAGGACAACTGGCAGCAGGAACGAAACGTGTTTACGGAAGAACTAAGCGCTCTCAAGAATAAAACTGACAATAAAGGCTTATCCATGGTAAGCGACTTATGGGATCTGGCAAGGAACAATGGTAAATGGAGAATATGGAAGGATTTGGGCTACAATGAAGAGAGTCCTTTGAAAGCTCAGGCAAGCTTTCTTGCTTGGTACTTGGAACATAGGAAGATTTTGGTATCATCCTCATCTGACCAGCTGAGATGGGGAAGAAACGTAGAAGGTAACTTTAACCCCAAAGAAGCTAAATGAATAGCCCTAGGGTTTGATTATCAAAACCCTGATAAGATATGGAAGGACCTTTGGCAGCACCAACATTGGATGAAAATAAAGTTGTTTATGTGGTTGGTTCAACAATAGAAAATTCTAACTTGGGAAAATATTCCGAAAATGGGTTGTTTTGGCCCATCGAAATTCCATCTATGTGGTTCACAAGAGGAGACAATAGAACACTTACTCAACCTCCACCCTTTCACCTCTACCTTGTGGGATTGTGTGGCCTCAATCTTTAGGCAGACTGACAGGGACAGACTCAGTATTACCAACACTTTGAAGAATTGGAGAAAAGACTTCCCAGGAAATGAAATCATCAACAAAGCTTGGAATCTGGTTCCAGGCTTCTTAATCTGCGATGTCTAGAAAGAATGCAATGGCAGGATTTTCAAGAATAAAACTAGCTCAACCCAGAACATTATTGCATAAATATTAAGACAACTCAAAGACATCGTTGGAACCCTTTTAGGAAGACCTCCTGAGGACACTACTCTACCCCAAGATGCTCGTACACTGATGTAGTTGGGTCTCCATTCCCTAGTTCCCCAGAGCATAAACAAGGGTATGAGCAAGATAAATGTTGGTAAAGACTTCTCGAAACCTCCTCCTCATGGTTTCTTGAAATTCAATATAGATGGAGCCTCTAAAGGTAACCCAAAGATGGATGGTTTTGGAGGGGTCATCAGAGATGAGCATGGGTGCATTAAGGATATCTTTCACAGTCATTTGGGGACTGCCACTAATAACATGGCGGAGCTCATGGCCTTAGAGAAATGCCTGGAAATATTGATTGAGTCAAATTTACATAATGCCGTCATTCAAGCAAACTCTGAATTAATTATTAATGTGTCCAAGAAGATATGTAATGGAAAAGCACCAGGAAAAGTCTCAAAACATTGGCAGCTTTTGCAGGTCTTTCAGCACATTCATACCCACCTACAAACCCTAAGAATGGTTAGCTTCGTTCATGTCCGAAGAAAAGCCAATATGTTAGCTGATCGTCTAGTGAATGAAGGGGTGTTATGCAAAGAAAGTTACAACAGGTTTTCTTGGGATCCAACACCCTCGGCAAAATTGTGTGAGGATTGTCAAACATAGGCAGCCAAAGACATGGATAACTTCCACACTATTAGGAATTAACAAGAAAGAAGACTAGTGGAAGTAGGAGTGAGCGGAAGTGAAAGTCTTTCTTAACTGTTGATCCATAAAAAATGCGTAAAATAGAGCTTTCTACAAGGGAGGGGCACTTGGTAAACAACAGGCCTCTTAGCAGGTTGCCGACCATTGATCTTGATATCCTTCGCAATCGAATGGCTATCAGGTGGGAAAGTGATCGAAAGTTAACTATTCAAGCGGACCCAAAGATTTTTAGAACAGTGGTTCATAATCTTCATCAGATCCATAAAGAGGGTAAAGACCATGCAAGTTTCCGATCTGATATCTCAGAGGACCGTCAGATCAACAGGGACCTAATCATATGGATATTAAGTTATAAAAGTAATCAAGGTTAAGTCTCAGACCAGACTGAAACATTTATAAACCAATGGCTCATAATACTTATCAGATCGATGAACTGGGTAAAAGCGGTGCATGTTGTCGAGGCGATAGTGTTAATGACCGTCAGATCTTACATGATCTAGATCGAAGGGACATCGGGTTTCAACATGGGAGGAGGCTAAGTCCAACAACGGACCCGAAGTTTTATACATTGACAGTTTATTTACCCTGTCAGCTCCCTAAAGCTGGTGAAGGTCGCACATATCTCTGAAGTGATTTCTTTAACGACCGTTGAATCACTGGGGTCTTATCGAATGGATATCGGGTTGGATAATGGGTGGAGGTTTAGATGTAAGATTAAGGTATAAGGTTTCAGGTTTGTTTCGGGTTGTTTCAGGTTAATCTTCATCGAGTTAGCCCTTGTTGGTCTTTACACTTGTAAAGACATGTAATATATGTAACATTTCTTGCGGTTAATAGAAGGCTCCACTCTTACTTGAAAAAAAAAAGAGAAGGGATGGTTATTGCGAGTAATTAATCTATTGAAAGTTGAACCACACAAAACATGTTGGAGCGTTGGTAAG
>APFE030724939.1:0-17578 GCA_000404065.3 Pinus taeda
AAACAATTAGATTATAATAATGATCACTTGATATGTGCATGGATAGGTCTTTATCTTAAATGCATTTTTGAGTAGTTTTTGTTATGGCAAGAAGAAGAATAAAAGAAAAGTCTCTAAATTGAAGGTTGATTCTCTTTGCTTTAAAGATTGATATGTTTTGAAAAGATTTCGATTATGAATTCTCTTTGTTTCAAAGATTGATATGTTTTGAAAAGATTTAGATTATAACAACGATCACTTGATATGTGTATAAATAGGTCTTCATGTTAAATGTATTTTTAAGTAGTTTTGGTTATAGTAAGAAGAAGAATAAAAGGAAAGTGTTACCGCACTAGAACTAACAACAACAATTATCACTTAAATATGTGTAAGAGAAATAAGACTCTCCACAATAGAAAGCTTTTGAGAAAAAGAAATAATTGAAGAAAACTTTGCAAGCCTTGCAAGGTATCTCAAAGTCAAAAAATGAATTAGCCTTTCATTCCTTAAGGCTATAGAAAAGAAAAGAGGCTACAGAAAATGAAATAACTTTAGTCCATGAGAATCAATGCAAAGTTTCATGAGGACATGAAACATCTTCAGTTGGGGGAAATGTTGGCCCTCCAAAATGTCGTATTTTTCACTCTCTTTTTTTCACTTCCCTTTGGTTTTTACCATATTATACAACTCCAAAACCTTACATTGACACCATTTTCATGATTATATATGGGTTAGACTTATTATCTTCCAAAGCGTGTATTTTAGTATTTTGAGTGAATTTATGGTTGAATATTAGAAAAATAATATGTATTCACTTATATCTAAAAGTTGGATGAGTTTTGTGTTGTTTGCATGCATATTAGAAGATTCCATCAAAGTCATATTTGAACACTAAGCCTAAAATTCAAATTTCCTCTTGAAACTCCTGAAGATTTTAGGAATACTTGAAAGATCATTATTCAAGCACATTTCATGAAGAAGAACGATTGAAGTTTTGATAAGATTTCTTATTAAATACTTTTTATATTTGAGAGGGTTTGTAGAAATTTCACTTGCTAGATTTTTGCACGTGGTTGTAACCACATGAGATATTTATTGGATATATGAGAGATTTGTATATCTACATTTATTAATTAGTTATCTTATTTTTTGTATAAATAACGGTGCTTTCTCCATTGAGAGGAGAGGAAGGGAGAAGAAATTTAGAATTTGTAATTGGACTAATTGAAGAGATATCTCTGTACCTATGTTGCTCCAAGCTAATTTCATTTAATATATGATGTTATTCTAATTTTCATCTTCTAGTGTGCTTGTTGAAGCATTAGAGTGGCCCTCTTTTCCAAGCATATTCACTCTTTCTTTCATTATTCATAGACTAGATTTCAATGTCATGCATAGACTAGATTTTAATCATTTTCACACATTAGATTTACATGTTTTCCTGGAATAAGTTTACATGTTTTCTGGGAATAAGTTTATATCTTTTCATAAAACTAGATTTCATATGTTTTTTACATTAAATTTATAAGCTTTCATAGATTAACTTTACTCGCTTTTCATAGACTAAGTTTTCATGATTTCATAGATTAAGTTTCCATGATTTCATAGATAATATTTACATGCTTTGATAGACAAACTTTCCATGCTTTCATAGATAAGATTTACCTTCTTTCATATATTAATTTTCCAACACTCAAATTAAATTTGCATCAATTTCCTAGTTCATATTTTAATTAGTTTCCTAAATTAAAATTTCATTTCATGTCAATTTACATGTGGTAGAATTAGAAAATAAATCCTTGCATATATTTTGTTGTGCACTTCATAAGTTCACAAACCTAGATTAAAAACTTAACGTAATGGAATTTAAAGCACAATTAAATTGACTGACTGCCAAGTTTCTTTAAAGCTCAGGAAGGATATGATGGAAGAGCTTATGTATGCCCTCATATTTCATTGAATATGTATCTGAGGCCTAGGCAGAGGCTTTATATAATCCAGGATTTGTCACTAGGCACAGGGTTTTATAGAATTCCTTGAAGCACAAATAATAGGATATGAAGAGGAAATTGTGTGATCTTATTAAACCCTTTGATCAAGCATAATGAACAAACACTTGAGCCAGAGAGATTTGGACCATTGGAGGATAAGCGTTCCTGATAATTGGATGACCCCTTGTGCAATATCAATGAATGATCTAGAGGGAGCACTAAGAGGAACACTCAGGGTCGATTATCTAGGATGAGGTGGAAGTTGGGCCACTATCAATGCTTGGTAGAACCTGTAGTATCATTGTAGACATTTTTAGGCCGGGGAACTATGCCAAAGCATCTAAAGTAACATTTTGATTTTAAATGGATGATCAATGCATTAAACCTTTAAGCAGGCATAATTTCTAAGTATTTCTGAGAAAATTTAAGGGTTTATTTTCGTTCCTAACATAATTAATGTTTAAATTGATTTGAAAAGCACAAGTAAAGAAAGTATATAACTGGACAAACATTCATATTGAACATTTAATTCATCATATACAACATGCGCGTGTAGAAGTTTTCTACATCCAAATAGAACACATTCAAGAGATGGAAGAAAGCAATAATTAAATATTTAGAGGAATTAACTAAGACAAACAGTTCAATTAATTAATCTTTTTTAATGATAGTAACTTTGTAGGGGCTTTCAGGGAGATTGATATTCAATGTAGCCTTTTCCAATCTTCTATGTTACTTTGAACATGTGCAGAAATAAATATGAAAACATAATTGATAATAAGACAAACTCACATAGGTACACAAGTTGTTAAGAATGAATCCAGAATTGTTCAATTATCTTCAAAAATAGATCTGAACATTACAAGCATGTCATTGGTACATTACATGGGTTCAACCCTGACTTCTTTGATATACCAAATACTTATAGATCGAAATTTAAAAATAACTTAAGTCTAAGCCATTCTTTTTACAAAATGAGATAATATCTGAAATTGTTTTTTATTTACAAAAGTAGAAATGGAAAATATCTATTATAAACTAATTTTAATAATCAACACATAATTTTAGGGTGTTGTTTGATGATTTTTGTCTTTGACTGATTTTCTGCTTTCTACTCATATTTCTTAGCTTACAACCCCTCTTTTTATTGTGACTGGTCACTGAATTCCTTGCATTCATTTTACTCAATGAGTTCATGTAACATGTCCTATCTCTTTTCATCTAGGATAGGAAATTTTGTTACCCTCCTATATGCCTCATCTACTTCTGTGTAATTTTCAAAAGTAGGCTTAGTGATGAACAAATGACTAACTTCATGCTGAATGAGAAGCTCATACTCTAGGCCTTCTGGGAAAATTTGGTTTTATTTGTTGCTATCTTGTGCAATTTGTACTAATAGTATTCTAATGGAATCAATTGGCCAGTAGAATGTCTTAGAGCTGGAAGTCGCTTTTGCTGTAGAGTATTAAATTTCCTGTGAAAATTTCTGATTTAGGCTTCAATTTATTTCTAACTGTAACATCAATTTTTTCTTTGTCAAAAATCTTCTTACCTCTATGGTAGTATCATTTTTGTCCTCAATTCCAAATTCTTCTAATTCTTCTTTAGTTTTAGCATTCAGTACTTTAATTATTTTATTTGCTTCTCCATGCATATGCTCCAAATCTTCTTTGATTCCTATGATGACTTCCTTTGATCTATCCACCAAATCATCCTCTTCAAAAATAATCTGAATTGATGTCTAGAGTTTAGTCATGGTGGAATTGATATCAATCCAAATTTTCTCTATTGCCTCTACCAATGTCTATGTAAACGGTGACTCATTTTCTTATTTCTTTATCTGCCTCGTTAACCTAAAATTCTTCTGAACTTCAACGAGATATGTGTTGTCAGCCCTTATCTTGGCATTTTGAACTTTCTTGAGTAAAGTTTTGAGTTTTTCAATTTCAATATCTTTCAATGAAAAGTCTCCCATAGGTTTTGACAGTTTCTCTGCTGAATGTGATCCCGTGGGATATGTTTCTACTGTAGACACTGCTACTCTAGAAATTGATGGTGTTGAAGTCACTATTGTGGAAGTTGTTGCTGTAGTACTAAGTTGTAGCTCTTTTTCAATGATTAATTTTTCCATTTATGCTTCCATCTTATATATCTGTATATTATGTTCAAAAATCATCTGAAGCATATTCTCCTTCTCCATCTCTAACGGATTAACTTCTTGGGCCTCTGGATGTTGAGTTGTTGGCAGCTTCAACTATTTCCTCAATGCTTGAATATCAACATTTATACTCTTGATGATTTCCTCAATTTCCTTTATATATTTAGGATCTAGTCCTAATTTTATAACTAAATCTTCAAGTCCTTTGATTTTGGTGTCCTTTGCTGAAGAAGATATCCTCTCCAATAATTGAGAATGAATGTTATTGAGAGAAGCTTGTAACTTGGAAGGTTCCATGGAAAAACTTGTTAAGGATGAATATATCATTTCCCCTACTTTCTTATCAAGGTTAATCTGGCCAATAGGATGAATATTCTTAATGTCAAATGAAAATATAGAAGTTTTATAATCTTCAACAGATTTAGGCACTGGGACCTTTGGTTCCAAGAATACTAATTGGAACTGGCCTTTTTCATTCTCAAGGGCCAAAAGTAATCTGGTCTGAGTTGAGGAAGTATGCTTCCAAAATTTTTCATATGTTGAAGTCTTTAAATTCTCATTTTTCTTCATTTCTAAGAAATTGGCAAACAATACTTTGTTGTTTTGGAGAAGAATGAGAAGAAGGTGATTCTAATATGTCTTCGGAAATTTGTTGTAATGAAAAAGGAGACCATGCTGACATTACCACTATAGTAAGTTTTTTCAGAAGTTTGAGCTTTTGAAGATTCTTCTTTAATGGGTACAAATTTCCTCATTTTGAATACTTTGAATGCTAATCTTTAAAAACTACGACTCTGCTTGTGATATACTTTCTCTTAGTCTCTTTAGTTCTTTCTCTATCATTCTTGAAGTTTCCAATGTTGTTTGACTGGAAACTGGCTTTTCAATCCCTTGTAATATATTCCTTGTCTAGTCTTCCTTGTTGGCATACTGCTCAATTTCAGGTTTTGCCACATGCATATATGGTGCAAATTTTTTAGCAATCCTCATTGAGGAGATTACTCCTAGTGGATCATATGACCAAGTAAAACTTAATTTAAACTTCATCTGGCTCAATAAGTCATTGACCTCTTTCTTTGTAGCTCTAGTATTGACTATAAATTGGCCAACTTGCACTTTCAGTTTAAACTAAGCCTTTTGTTTTCTAGAAATAAAATGAACCTCATCCATATTTTTAGCATTTGCAAGATGTACTACAATGCAAAAATCCTCATGTGGAGAAACACTGGAAATTTGTATGGTTGAAGATCATAGCAATAAATTCTAAGTTTAGTGAAATTCTGGTATAAATACCAATGTCCAAATTTTTTATGTTCACATAGACGTAGAATTCTCTTAATCTCTGTTGAAATTCTAGGGATTGCATCGCTATTTAACAAACAAGTAGCTATATACAAGAATTGATTTACAAAATCACTGAAAGAAAACTCTTAAGAGATTTTCCTGACCAAATATGTCTAATGAATTACTAACAGAGGTTTACCTTTAGCATCCAACTTTTTCAAGGGAAAGTTGAATCTTTCAGATTGATAATATAAAAACAAGTAAACCAAAACTCCATGGTGTTTAAATGATCCTTCTCCGTTGAACTTTAAAAATTGGTTATGAATAGTATCAGAAAAAAAATTGTTGCAGTTAAACATAATTCACGGTTTTTTTCCAGAATAAAACACTAATAGAAAATACAAAATGACTTAATCAACCCATTGGTCGCTAGCATATCCTAACAGACAAGACACTAAGGAAATAACCTACCTAGACATGTCAGGAAACGTTGTAGAGGGATAAGGAGGGTTAGTTCTGGGTAATTTTGAGTTTTCTGATAAAAATGATTCAAAAATGTGAGCTCTATGTGGGAAAGTGAGTTTTTGGTAGATTTCCATTAAAGCATCAGAGGAAAAACGGTGTACGAAAGCTTGAGGATTTAGCTGAACGGATAGGAAAATCGACTCAGTTGTAATATGAAAAATGGTTTCATTGTTCTGATAAATTACAACTCTTTGAGTGGGAATATTTTTTATTTGATAGCAGTGTTTATGAGGAATGAATAACAGTTTCTTTGGGGTGTAACCCTTATTGGCGCAGGGTGTTAAATATGATTGAACATTGGCGCAAGTTTTAAATATGCAACACTCATGTGCTTAATGTAGTGGGAGGGATAACGTCAGCTAAGAGTATCAGAATGCTGGTAGGAAGTAAGAATAATAGAATGTGGGTAGCGATAGAACAAATAGGTGTATGAGTGGTTTGCTGCGGAGGGGGTGGTGTGTATCATTGTAAGTGGTATATGGTGGAGGGTGGCCACAATAGCCACAAAGCCACCACATATTAAAAGCGATACAAATCAAGTCCGCTTTACAGAACACCCCCCCCCTCCCCCGACCCCTGTTAATGTTTGAGGATGTAGGGGGTCCTGATATTAGGCACGGGTTATTAATCAAAGTGGGCTTGATCTCTGTCGTTGATTCATGTGCTTTCACTAATTGCTGACGGGTGGTGGTCAATTCAAACAATTTTATTATTAAATAGAAAAAAAATTAAACTATGAGGGGCGACATTTTAATTCCACGCTTTTTTTAGATTTTATTTTATTTATTTTTCTCTCATTTTTCATTCTTTTATTTTTTGATCTTTTATTTCATTTTTATTTCTTTTGTTTCTTTTCTCTTTTTATATTTTTTGTATTTTTTTTTTCTTTCTCCTTTTTTTTTTTAATTCTTATTTTTCTCTATTTTCATTTTTTTTTAACATAAAGGGAAAACTAGAAAATATTCATAGGGTAAAAATAAGTTACAACATAACCCATAGTTACAAGACAAGTTGCAATGAAGTTGGGACATAGAAGGAAATAATCTTGGCATTAGGGGCTAGTGACGACACACTAAACCCAGAGATTTTAAATGAGGGGCATACTAAAAATCTTGGGTTACAAGTCTCAGGGTGACTCCGCATGGTGGGGCTAGTCGAATGATCTGTGAAAAATAATGAAGGGGAAAGTCCAAGTCAAATGTAACAAGAATTATGGGTTCCACAGGGACCGAGGGCCTTTAGTGGGACCCAAACCAGCAAGGAAATTAACAAAGATTTGTACACGTGAACTAACAGGCAGAATTTTGTCCCACTCTCCCGACAATTTTAAATATAGTTGAGGATGAAATTTCTAGGAATTCTACCACAGTGACATGGTCGATATGGGATAGATGAACGAAGACCAAGTGAAATAGGTCCACACAATCTCATTTGAATTTAGATATATGAACAACATAGATCTAACAACTGTTTATCAGATATTTGTTTTGCCATTTTTCTGTGAACAAGTAACACATCTGAGAACTATTTCTTTGATTTGTTAACTAAAATTTTATTCTAAATTCAAGTTGGTTTATGTTATGATATCTTTCTCTTGATTAGGACAATGAGTATCCTTTTCTAATCAAGATAGATTTACATTTAATTTTGGTGATTGCGTCCTAGATTAGTTTTCATTTTCATTTATGAAACATTTGTAGAAGTCTCTTTCACAAAAGAAAAAACATTGGTGGCTTCACTAAGCCCTTATGTCATTTTAAGGACCATTTTATTGCAAGCTAGCTGCAATAGGGTAAGCTTGATACCCCTTCTTGTTGATAAGTAATTAGAAATGTCACAAGTCATTAGGGAGATTGAGGGGTAACTAGACCTATTTTAACTAGTTAGAATCACCATCCCAAATTGATAAATACCTAATTGGGTCTGTAAGTAAATGATCTCCCCAGTGTCGATTATGGTCATTTTTTGCTAATGTTGATTTGGTCATTATGGGCATAACTATAGCATCTTAACATTGTTCTACTCGTCAATATCATTCCCATGGCGTAAAAATCACTTCAATTAAATTTCATCTGTAGAATTTGTGCCTCCTATAAGTTAGTATACTTTATTGGTCGCCATGGTACTAATAAGTAAGGAAAATTTTAAGGATGGAAGTATATCTTAAAGTTTAGAAACCTTGGCAAATCTTACTAGTCCCTAATATGCAAACTATAATATATTTGGATATATCTCAACAAAAATATTCAAATTTCTAATGATTTTATTTATAACGTTGTTGTAGTTGCTACAACACCCTCCAAAATTTTGGCTTGCACTCAAATTTTGGAGCCTTCCTTGGTCTTTTCCTTAATTGTTGCAAACATTCTAAGTCATTCCATGAGCTTCCTCAAAGTTCTTTCCCCTTTTTGCTTGTTGGGTTAACTGACATATTTTGGCATGTTTGATTGTTATGTAATAATTAAGAGACTTTTATGGTGGCTTTGAAGGTCGTTCTTTGTGTAAATGAGATTTCATAACCATGTAAATATCTGTCACAATCATACACAAAGTCATGAGAGTTGTTGCACAAGTGTCGTCACATTCTTCCCAATGTCTATGTTAAGTGTTGCACTTGTCGTATCTTGTCATGAGCCACTCACACATAGGGGAATGCTTTGTGTGTTTGTTATGATGATCTATGTTGTTGTGTCGTCAAAGTATGCTATGTTTGTGATCACAGTTCAAGTTCACCATGAGTTGATTTCCCTTCCCGCACTTAGCCATTTTCGGAAAATATTTATGATCGGTAAACTTAGCTTCACTGGGCCCTAACTAAGCTGTGCACTGTGCAGTCTCAACCCTCATTGATGTGACCTTGCTTTCTAGAACTGTGTACTGTGCAGTCACTTTCCTCTAGGGCTGTGATTTTGCACAATTCCGTAGTCAAGCAACCTCCCTTAAACCCCATAATTGTCCAGTTGTGCCTCCCAATATGCCTTGAACTACATGCCTCGCACCTTCAACCCTCAAGCTTTTCCCTTGCCTAATTGAACTACATAGTGCATAGAGAGCCCACCCTTCCTTGGCCTCCAAAACTACGTAGATGCTTTCCCTTGTGGCCTTCCCTCAGGCGAAAGTCAATGCCTTCATGAATTGCACATATTTTCCCTTTAGGCCTTTCTACTAACTAAGCCCCCCTTACGTCTTGAAACTGCGGAGTATGTCCTCACACGGCCTCGTCCTGCAAGAAACATTGCCTAATTGAATTGTGCATTTCTGACCCTTGGTGGGCACTGCACAATATTTTGTTAGGTCCCTATACTACTAGTGTAACCCCTTATTGTTATTAGTACAACCCCCTTATTATATTGTTGTGCCCATGTAGTCCCCATATCGTTATTATCGTGCCCCATAGAAGCTCGCTGTTGTTATTATTGTGTCCTTACATTATTATTGTTACGTCAGCTCTGATTATATTATGACCCCTTAGACTCCTATATATAGAAAGGAGGTCTTGTCATTTGTATCATCGATGAATTGTTCATTGGTGTAATGTAAAGGAGGTTCCCACCTCGAAGAGGCTTATTTCTAAGGAGTTGATCTATCTTTTCTATCGTTTTGTGAGCTGGTTGCATAACATTTGGTATGAAAGCTTTGGATTCTAGGGTTTCGTTGCTCCAAATAGGTCAGCGTGGAATTGTGGATATAACTTTTTTTCTACAACATTTCAAAAGCTAAAAAAAAAACCATTTGATAGGAAATCTCGTTGAAACTCTGGTCCAAATTTTAGATCTTGTCTCGCTATATTTTCGGTGATATGATTTGAGGAATTTAGGGTTTTTGTAAGCTCTAGAATTTCATATAAAATAAGTCATCATGGAAGTCTCACAATAATTTTTTCACTACGAAGTGTTAGAAGCTAAAAAAAAAACATATGAGAAGAAAGGGTCTGAACCGCAAGTCTGAATTTCAGATCTTGTCTTGCTATATTTTAGGATATATGATCTAAGGAAGTTAAGCTTTTTGAAGACTCCCAAATTGCATCTTAAACAAGTGACCTTGGGAAAATCGGCATAACTTTCTCTCTAAGCATCAGATTGAAATTTCATAAGTAGTTACAGAAAGATGACAGACTGTAGTTTCCTATTTATATTTTTCAAATTCGAAGTTCAAAATAGTGACACGTGGCACTTCATACAAGTTCACTCTTCTAAAAAGGTATATAATTAGGCCATCTTGGGAGATTGTACATAACGCTTTCTTGGAGAATCCGATTTCGAATAGACTGGTGGCATTGGAAAGAGGACACTGAGGGCTACTGCAGGTTGTGATTTCAGAGTTAGAAAATTCAAAATTATAGAGTCACATTCGCTTCAAGATTGAGTTCCTAAAATAAAAAAAAGGGAATACGAGGAAGTTTGATGGCAATGATCCCGTAAATTGGATACTACAGATGGAGCAATATTTTGATCTACATGAGGTGCACCTGTTACAAGAGGTACGTATTGCATCTTCATATTTAGAACTTGATCAATTTTTATGGTATAAAGGGTTGTGTTCTCGTAAAGCACTTGTCACTTGGTCAATTTTCACGGAAGAAATGATAGCACATTATGAGGATACAAAGAGTAACACCTTCTTTAGCTAATTGACAAATCTCAAACAAAAGGTTTCAATGGTAGAGCACATTGAGGATTTCAAAAAATTGAATATAAGAGTAAATTATATTTTAGAGAAGAAAAGGATTGATGTTTTCATAGGGACTTTAAAGGATAACATTCAACATAAAGTTCATCTTTGGGAACCTGATTTATAGGAGAAGGCATTCAAGTTGGCAAGAAAAATTGAAAGCGGAATTATGGAAACAAGGAGTTACCACTCACAACTATAAAAATGGAAGTTTTTTTTCTTCTAGACTTCCACAACCTACAAGGTTTACATGACAATAATTGGAAGATAAAAGAGGAAAAGGACTTTGTTATATTTTTGATAGCACATGCACAAAAACATTGAAGCCCCCACAAAGGCGATCTATGATGGTGTTCAAGCTTGTTTTCAACATTTCATTTCTTCCAATGTTTGATCTTCATAATAATGCCACATCATTAGAGATATTGATGTCGATGATGTTAAAAACAAAAACGACAACAACAATAAAAATAATCTAATATTAAGGTTAGGGCCAAGCGAAACATTGAATTAGTGAATGCGAGTGCTTCTATTTCAACTATGTTCTAACATTGCACCTCTTCAATAATAACTTAATGATATTAAATGACCCCAAATAATAATACTAACAATATCTCTATCCTTGAGACTAATTATGTTGTCTATGTATTTGCTATATATCTCCTCTTTCCTTTGTAAATTTTTCCATTTGTTTATTGAAATTTGGAAACTTGTTATCTCCTTCATTTTCGAAATGAAACTAGGGCTTCATTTTGGTTAAAATGTTTCATCCTCGTTTGATAAACTTAGTTAATCCCAAAAATGCTACTAGAAATAGGCTACTTTACAAGTAGTTTCATAGTGTCTCTTTGTTTAAGAGATTTTCTATTCATTCGCTAGGTTGCATTGTTGTTTTTGAGTCAATATCTTTGTTGTAGTATTTTAGTCAATCTTTTTATTTAGTTCTATAGGTCTCTACATTTTATTCAGTACATGTGGCTCTCCATGGGTTATTGTTAATGTGTTTTCATTTCACACATCAAAATGAGTGATTCTAAAACAAGAACCTTTTATTCAATTTTAATGTTCCAAATCTTATTGATGTAAGGCCAGTGAGGATGTTGCCTCTTTTTAAAAGAGTGAAGAAAAAGAAAGATATTAGAACAAAAGAAATTGATCTTTCTCATATTCTCAATAGATGTCCCTATACCTTAGGTTCATTCAACAATTTAAAGAATAAAAAACAAAGGTCATATCACAAATATATTATTATTTTCCCCACTTATCTTTATTACTTACCTTTTCATCATTATTTCTATTATTTATGTTATTTATCTATTTATAAAGTTCATTATTTGAACATTTTTACTTTAATATTTTAACTTTTTACCTTAACCTTTTTATTTATTTTTACCTTTATTCCCTTTCTCCATAAGTTTTGTAGGTTTGTATTTCCCTAGTCTACATGAGGGAATATTTGGCATTTTCTCTTACAATTGAATTTTATTCCATATTTGAACAATGTTGAATTTGGGTAATCTTTTGAACCATGGAGCTCCATTTTGTCTTGATTGGGTGAATCTACTTATTGTTTATATATTTTTCTACTTTTGCTCAAGTTAAATTGAGAGTTGGGATGTAGCTCTCTTCCGGATCAAACATTCTTGTCAGTGCCTTCTCTTCCTGATCAAACATTCGTTTGTTTATGTGTAATTAAGTCAAACATGTAAACAGTTTTGTCCTTTTATTGTTGTGTGAATGGCTATGGTTTGAGCAGAAGACCGTCATAAATTACGAAAATGTCCCACCTATGGACAGATACGAATGGCTATGACCTAAAACCGTTAAGTGTAGAAACGACCCATTTAATTAATCATGGAAATGCTCTATCCACTTTTCCACACCACGGAAGAAGAAAGAAACAGTGTAATGTGGAAAACTGAAAGGCGTCGACATTATATCTTGAAGGCAAAAATAAAATGCCATCTTTCTTACCAATTTTCCCTTTTAATCCATGAAAGATACGGAAGTAGCGCTTTACATTCAACGTCGTCGGAACTGATTTGAATCAATCACTCGGACCTGACGGAAGTTTGTTGAAGGCTGTGCTACTAATTAATCTTTGAGCAGGTACTACTGACACCTTGTTAGTATTCAAGGGGCCAGCCACGTTGATATATTTGTGACCTACTCCTCCACTTGAGCCAGAAGGAAGTTTGTTGATTTTCAATGTTTTCCATATACGGCCCAATGAGTTGATGCTACTCCTGCACTTTGAACCGATATATCTCCAATTTCATGATCTCCATCAACCACTCTTGATAACCGCTGATTATTCGGGTCCATGTGGAACTCTGAATTAAGACCTCTGGATATTCACTGGGTGATACTGTTGCCACCAGGATTCGGCCCAGAAGGTGCGACGTCCACCTCCGAGATAAGAAGATTGGGATGATCAGATGGAATTTTATGAGTTTTCGCGTTTATACCATCCCCTAAGGGACCGTTCTGGAACTGTAAATTAAGACCTTCGGATATTGACTGGGTGACACTGTTGCCACCCGGATTCGGCCCAGAATGTGCGACTTCCACCTCCTCGATAAGAAGATTGGGATGATCAGATGGAATTTTATGAGTTTTCGCGCTTATACCATCCCCTAAGGGACCGTTCCGGAACTGTAAATTAAGACCTTCGGATATTTACTGGGTGACACTGTTGCCACCCGGATTCGGCCCAGAATGTGCGACTTCCACCTCCTCGATAAGAAGATTGGGATGATCAGATGGAATTTTATGAGTTTTCGCGCTTATACCATCCCCTAAGGGACCATTCTGGAACTGTAAATTAAGACCTTCGGATATTGACTGGGTGACACTGTTGCCACCCGGATTCGGCCCAGAATGTGCGACTTCCACCTCCTCGATAAGAAGATTGGGATGATCAGATGGATTTTTAGGAGTTTTCGAGCTTATACTATCCCCTAATGGACCTTTCTGGAACTGTAAATTAAGACCTTCGGATATTGACTGGGTGACACTGTTGCCACCCGGATTCGGCCCAGAAGGTGCGACGTCCACCTCCTCGATAAGAATATTGAAATGATCAGATGGATTTTTACGGCTTATTCTATCCCCCTTCAGGACTCTGCCTGCGTGAACTGTACCATCATTCAATACTAGCGCTGCTACTGAAATAAAGAAGAACGGTACCAACAATCTGGCCGCTGTCTTCATGATTGATCTTTGATAAAACAAAACTTGAAGGTTAATGATTATATCACTGCAGGTGACAGTCACGCAAATCGAATGTAACAATGAGCCTAATATGTTATGTTGAATCGAATGTAACAAAACAGGAAGGTTATAAATTGCAATAGGAATGCAACCAGAGCATTGTATATATATACAAAGGGGCGAGCGCAGGTCTGGGAAAGGAGAGATCATTATTTTCAGCTTGAATAGCGGACCAAATCAACAACCACGGCTAAGTCAAATCCTAGGAAAACCTGAAATCTTTTTTGTAAGGGCTGGCTATCCGCACCCAGCGACTTGGGCAACCTTTTGCATTCTTTGATTGCAGAGTTTGACGAGGAGTCGTCAAATGCCCGGGCGTGTCAAAGGCTGACTTGTAGGCGCGTACGCAGATGCCGCGTATATTTGGATAATTTTATGATGGGGAAATTTGACTCTTCTTACAAATTTTCCATAAATTATTGGAAAATCTACAGTCCGCTTTTCACTCTCGGCTGGATTGTTAACATTTCGCTGCTTCCAAAACGACAGAGTTAGTCATGGGCGACCCGCCCGTGGTTATGTACTGGGCTTAGTCTAATTAATTTATGTAATCTTTTTTGCAGTTGTCTATAATGCGATTTTTTGAAAGTTTTTCCGGTGATTTTTTGCAGTTGTCTATAATGCGATTTTTTGAAAGTTTTTCCAGGGGTTTTTCAGGGTGCTGAATCCAAATATGTAGTTAAAAAATCATTTTAATTGCAACAAATCAAGATTTAACCTCAATTTCCAAAAAGTCGCATTATAGACAACTCCATACTTTTTGAGATCATGAGTTAGGTAAAGACTGCCCGTAGAGGAAGTGTCGGAGTTGACAGGGGGAAAATTTTAAAGGGTGTTCGAGAAGACTTGGCCTTAAGAACGAGAAGATTTCACTTAAAAGAGTTGTTCGTTAGTAGGAAAGTTCAATTGGGGATACCACATATTATATATCCTCATATATTCTTAAGCAACATGTTTCTCGTATATTGTTAATCAACATGTTTCTCTAAACGGAAGGTTGGTTCTCTTTGTTTCAAAGATTGATATGTTTCGAAAACACTTAGATTATGAATTCTCTTGTTTCAAAGATTGATATATTTTGAAAACAATTAGATTATAATAATGATCACTTGATATGTGCATGGATAGGTCTTTATCTTAAATGCATTTTTGAGTAGTTTTTGTTATGGCAAGAAGAAGAATAAAAGAAAAGTCCTTAAATTGAAGGTTGATTCTCTTTGCTTTAAAGATTGATATGTTTTGAAAAGATTTCGATTATGAATTCTCTTTGTTTCAAAGATTGATATGTTTTGAAAAGATTTAGATTATAACAACGATCACTTGATATGTGTATAAATAGGTCTTCATGTTAAATGTATTTTTAAGTAGTTTTGGTTATAGTAAGAAGAAGAATAAAAGGAAAGTGTTACCGCACTAGAACTAACAACAACAATTATCACTTAAATATGTGTAAGAGAAATAAGACTCTCCACAATAGAAAGCTTTTGAGAAAAAGAAATAATTGAAGAAAACTTTGCAAGCCTTGCAAGGTATCTCAAAGTCAAAAAATGAATTAGCCTTTCATTCCTTAAGGCTATAGAAAAGAAAAGAGGCTACAGAAAATGAAATAACTTTAGTCCATGAGAATCAATGCAAAGTTTCATGAGGACATGAAACATCTTCAGTTGGGGGAAATGTTGGCCCTCCAAAATGTCGTATTTTTCACTCTCTTTTTTTCACTTCCCTTTGGTTTTTACCATATTATACAACTCCAAAACCTTACATTGACACCATTTTCATGATTATATATGGGTTAGACTTATTATCTTCCAAAGCGTGTATTTTAGTATTTTGAGTGAATTTATGGTTAAATATTAGAAAAATAATATGTATTCACTTATATCTAAAAGTTGGATGAGTTTTGTGTTGTTTGCATGCATATTAGAAGATTCCATCAAAGTCATATTTGAACACTAAGCCTAAAATTCAAATTTCCTCTTGAAACTCTTGAAGATTTTAGGAATACTTGAAAGATCATTATTCAAGCACATTTCATGAAGAAGAACGATTGAAGTTTTCATAAGATTTCTTATTAAATACTTTTTATATTTGAGAGGGTTTGTAGAAATTTCCCTTGCTAGATTTTTGCACGTGGTTGTAACCACATGAGATATTTATTGGATATATGAGAGATTTGTATATCTACATTTATTAATTAGTTATCTTATTTTTTGTATAAATAACGGTGCTTTCTCCATTGAGAGGAGGGGAAGGGAGAAGAAATTTAGAATTTGTAATTGGACTAATTGAAGAGATATCTCTGTACCTATGTTGCTCCAAGCTAATTTCATTTAATATATGATGTTATTCTAATTTTCATCTTCTAGTGTGCTTGTTGAAGCATTAGAGTGGCCCTCTTTTCCAAGCATATTCACTCTTTCTTTCATTATTCATAGACTAGATTTCAATGTCATGCATAGACTAGATTTTAATCATTTTCACACATTAGATTTACATGTTTTCCTGGAATAAGTTTACATGTTTTCTGGGAATAAGTTTATATCTTTTCATAAAACTAGATTTCATATGTTTTTTACATTAAATTTATAAGCTTTCATAGATTAACTTTACTCGCTTTTCATAGACTAAGTTTTCATGATTTCATAGATTAAGTTTCCATGATTTCATAGATAATATTTACATGCTTTGATAGACAAACTTTCCATGCTTTCATAGATAAGATTTACCTTCTTTCATATATTAATTTTCCAACACTCAAATTAAATTTGCATCAATTTCCTAGTTCATATTTTAATTAGTTTCCTAAATTAAAATTTCATTTCATGTCAATTTACATGTGGTAGAATTAGAAAATAAATCCTTGCATATATTTTGTTGTGCACTTCATAAGTTCACAAACCTAGATTAAAAACTTAACGTAATGGAATTTAAAGCACAATTAAATTGACTGACTGCCAAGTTTCTTTAAAGCTCAGGAAGGATATGATGGAAGAGCTTATGTATGCCCTCATATTTCATTGAATATGTATCTGAGGCCTAGGCAGAGGCTTTATATAATCCAGGATTTGTCACTAGGCACAGGGTTTTATAGAATTCCTTGAAGCACAAATAATAGGATATGAAGAGGAAATTGTGTGATCTTATTAAACCCTTTGATCAAGCATAATGAACAAACACTTGAGCCAGAGAGATTTGGACCATTGGAGGATAAGCGTTCCTGATAATTGGATGACCCCTTGTGCAATATCAATGAATGATCTAGAGGGAGCACTAAGAGGAACACTCGGGGTCGATTATCTAGGATGAGGTGGAAGTTGGGCCACTATCAATGCTTGGTAGAACCTGTAGTATCATTGTAGACATTTTTAGGCCGGGGAACTATGCCAAAGCATCTAAAGTAACATTTTGATTTTAAATGGATGATCAATGCATTAAACCTTTAAGCAGGCATAATTTCTAAGTATTTCTGAGAAAATTTAAGGGTTTATTTTCGTTCCTAACATAATTAATCTTTAAATTGATTTGAAAAGCACAAGTAAAGAAAGTATATAACTGGACAAACATTCATATTGAACATTTAATTCATCATATACAACATGCGCGTGTAGAAGTTTTCTACATCCAAATAGAACACATTCAAGAGATGGAAGAAAGCAATAATTAAATATTTAGAGGAATTAACTAAGACAAACAGTTC
>APFE030724952.1:0-21269 GCA_000404065.3 Pinus taeda
CTCTCAAATATTGAAGAAAATAAGGAGTACGCAGGCACACTGTACAAAAGGTGCGTACACGCAGGCATGTCTTATATAAAGTGCGTACATACCCGCAAGTTACCCATTCATGAGGTGCGTACCCCCAGTGCACACACTTCAAGACAGTAAAGCGCGCACACGTGGGGTTCCTTATGTTTAACCCTTGGTATTTAGCCGACGGTATTGTGTTATCATGGTTTTGGCCCGTGGTATTGTTTTATTTCCAACAGACAATGGTTGATGATGGCTAACCATGGTTGAAAAGGTTGATGAGGATTGGCTATGGCTGACCAATGGTTAATAAGGATTGACCATAAGTGACCTTGATAGGCCATTGGTGATAAGGATTGATAATGATAAATTATGATTGAACTTATTATCCATGTTTGTTCATGATCAACTTGTTAGAACATGGATGAAATTATACGAATATGGTTGACTATGGTAAAGTAAGGTAGACTATGGGTGAACATGGTTAACCATGTTTGGTAGTGTTTAGCAATAAATGAATATGGTTGAGCATGTTAAGTATGCATGATAAAGTGGTTTACCATTGATGTCCATAGATGATCATGGTTGAGTATATCCCATAGTGTTCATCTTTTCATTAGTCGACGTTTCGAGCCTAGACCAAGACTCATCATCAGGACTGATTTATAGAGAAGAGAAAAGTGTGATGAATATGGAACAGGTGGGATGTTAAGCTGTTAAGCCGACCAATTGATTATTTAGTAAATATTTTAATCTTATTTTGATTAATTCCTATAATATTATCATATTATATTTATTGAATGTATTACTATCTATGCTCTATTTTTAATTTAATTTTTTAATTTTTTATCAAGAGATACTAATTAACATTATATTATTATTGTTACTAATTTATTTTAATTATTTTTATTTATTTTAATCTATAATTTTCAGGTTATGTTTTTGTTGATTTATGAGCACATGTTAATGTAGGTTTGATTTTTTTTTTTAAATGTACAAAGGTAATAGGATTTTGTTTTATATGTTAATAAGGATTAAATTATTATTAATATAATAAGTTTTAATATTGTTACATTAATTAAAGTTAAAAATGTGAGATTAGTTTTATATTATATTATTTAATTAATTTATAAGCTCTATTTTAAACTAGATTCAAAGTTATTTAAGGGTTTGAGTTAAGGGATAAGGTTTGATTTGAACTTTATAATTGTATCAATTTATTTATTTATTTATTTATTTTATTTTAAATCTAATTATTTATTTATTTAATTTGTTTATTTAATTTTTTATTAAACAATTTGGCTCAGCCTAAGATTAATCTTTGTTAAATGTAACCATAGGTTATAGGATTATGCTTTCTATGCTGATAAAGATTTTTTAATTATTATTGTAATAAGTTTTTTTTTATATTGATAATTTTACTAATGAATATTAAAATTAAAAAGTGAGATTAGTTATATTGCTTATTTAATTAATTTAATTAATTTATAAGCTATATTTTAAACTAGATTCCAATTTCTTAAGAGTTTGAGCTAAAGGATTAATGATTATGTATTATGAGAAGTTTTATCTTTATTTAAAGATAAGCTGAGATATATTAAGACACAAAGGCCCTATCTGTAATAGTTCTAAAGGAAGTTTTAGGTTAAGCAAGGGATTAGCTATGACAGGGCAAGATGAGGTGAGGAAGGGGTATGAGGAAGGGAGGGATGACTTATTCATGGGGGTGAGCAGGGAGTTCCAATTTTTACTAATTTCCAAGCCTCCATCCCTATTAAGGTTTCGAGGGTGTTTTATGATTTCAATAGCCTCACGAACTTTCCGCTTGAATGGTGTTTCTCATTAGCAATGACTTTAGTGTCTTCAAGGCATATATGTGGTTTGTTTTACCTACATGCTCAGCTAAAGAAAATCATAAAATGGTCTTCCTAATACAATGTTTGAGTGGTATCTGAATCGATAGAAAAAAGCTTTGGGATTGTGAATCAATATTTATTAATGAACTACAAATAAATTTCGTCACATATAAAGACAAGTGAAGTGAGTCGTTCAATCTATGTGACAATTAACAATGTTAAACTTCAATCACATATAATTTTCTAATAATATTATTGATTAATATTAAGAATCTAGCATGTAACATCAAAATGGTACAAAAATATTTTTAACATTGTAATGTGATAAAAAATGTTGCAATGTTACATTACATTGCAATTTAACCAACGTCACAATGTGCCATTATAATGTTTACACACTCTGACAATGTTTGTCGCGTCCTGTTGGAATTGTTGACTATGTATGATAGTCAACACTCTTCAACTTGACATAAACACAATTTCCTATTGTTATTGTTAATTAATATTATTTGTGAAACATAGTTAGCCATATTAGTAAAAAACTCAAATAAAGTCACAGCATTATAGTCATTGTTTATATTATTGACGAAGATCAAACTTTTTCACAATGTGACAATCATTGTCACAATGTTAGATTACATTGCAATTTATCCAACATTGCATTTCAACATTACAAAAATAAGGTTTAATATTAGGGTTTATAATATTTGGTTTAATATTAGGGTTTCATATTGAGTTTATGATATTGGGTTTATAATATTTAGTTTATATTGGGGTTTATCATATTTGGTTTATAACATTGGGGTTTATAACATTTGAGTTATAATGTTTGGTCAACTTGAATAAAAAATAATTTCCTAAAGATATTATTCATTAATACTAAGAATTTAACATGTAGCGTCAAAATGGTACAAAAATATATCCAACGTCTAAATGTGACAAACATTGTCACGACGTTACATTACATTGCAATTTAACCAATGTCACAATGTGACATTATAATGTTTACACACCATGACAATGTTTGTCGCATATGGAAATGTTATCCCCCTATTGGAATTGTTGACTATGTTAAGTCTTCAGGGTAAATATTATTCCTTTGTGTTTATTAATCCCTTGAGTTTATAATATTATAGTTAATAAATTTTAGCTTTGATGTTAAGATTTTTTATATTAATCTGAAGATTTATGATATTGATCTTAGGATTTATGTATTGATCTTAGGATTTATAATATTAATCTTGGGGTTTATAATCCCTTAGGATTATAATATTTATCTTAGGGATTTAATGTCAATCTCTTGGGTTTATAATATTACTAGTCCCTTGGGTTTATTATATTAATCCCTAATATGTATAATAATATATTAAGGTTTATAATATTAATCTTACGTTCGATATACTAATATTAGGGCTTATAAAATTAATCCTAGGGTTCAATATTAATCCCTTAGGTTTATAATCCCTCGAGTTTATAATATTAACCCTAGGGTTTATAATCTCTTAGGCTTATAATATTAATCTTAGGGTTTAATATCAATCTCTTGGGTTTATAATATTACCAATCCCTTGGTTTCATTGATCCATCGGGTTTATTATATTAATCCCTAATATGTTAATAATATTAGGTTTTATAAAATTATTCCTAGGTTTTAAGATTTATCCCTTAGGTTTATAACCCCTCATATTTATAGTCTTAATGTTTATAATGGTAGAGTTTATAATATTAATAATCCCATGAGTTTAAAATATTAAGCTCTAGTATGTATAACAATATATTAGGATTTATAATATTAATCCTAGGGTTTATAACCCCTTAGGCTTATAATATTAATATTAGGATTTAATGTCAATCTCTTGGGTTTGTAATGTTATTAATCTCTTTGGTTTTATTATTTCCTTGGGTTTATAATATTAATCCTAAATATGTATAATAATATAATAGGGTTTATAATATTAATCTTATGTTCCATATAATAATCTTAGGGCTTATAAAATTAATCTCGCGATTTAATATTAATCCGTCGGGTTTCGATTCTTAAGGTTTATAATTGTAGGGTTTATAATATTAACCAAAAGGTTTTTAGTCCCTTGCATTTACAATATTAATCATAGGGGTTATAATCATGTGGTCTTATAATATTAATCCCTTGGGTTTATAATATTGATAATCCCCTCGACTTAGCGAGTGGAGGAAGCAGGAATGCCTCGGAAAACCAAGAATTGAAAAGGGATAGAGCAGTGTATGAGACCCGCACTTCCCAAAAGGAGAAGTGGAAGATTGAAGAGTTAGAGGCCATCGTGAGTGAAGAAGAAAAGAGTCTGGAACCGCAGGAGGTGGAAAAGGACGTGGACTGGGTGCAAGACCCTGACACAGTCACAACGCGGGCTACGCAATTTGTGAGAACCCAAACAGAAATGTGGAGAATGAATACAATGCTGGCCAAAGCCATCAGCATGCAAGGGGACTATGCCAACCAGGTGCGGAAAGCCCAACAGACAATTGCGGTTACTAATGAAGAACACACGACCATTCTAGAAGGGTTGGATTTCAAAATAAGCAACCTTGAACAACAACTGAATACGGTCTCGAAAAAATTCTCTGTTCTTATCAGTCTTCTGAGGCACACCATCAATCAGGATGCCTGAAATGCAGGGGAAACTACGGAGGGGCTCAAAAGCGCTCACCCAATTGCTCTTCCCTCGCCTTCTCAGGAAGGCCAGGCCAAGGCGTCAACAGCGCAGGATAACTCCAAAAACTATATCGTCCTGGACACCTACTGAATCTCTGCAATCTGTTTTGAATGCTTTTTGGCGGTTTTTTCTTGTTGCTTATGTCTATGGTTTTTTGGTCGGTTTTTGGAAGGGGCTACTCTTCTACTGCCCTTAGACCTGTATGTAATCGAACTGATGTAATGATTATTTGGATGATCCCCATTCCTCAGCTGCCATGCGTGGTGTGCTCTGGGGTTCAATGGTTATAGATATGGCCAACGATAAGTAGAGGGAGGTCTGTAACTGCTCTGGCAATTTTTTGTATACTATGTATTTTCATCTAATATAACAAGCTAATTTACAAAAAAAAAGATAATCCCCTCGGCTTAAAATATTAATCTCTAATATGTATGGCAATATCTTAGGGTTTAATATTAATCCATTAGGTTTAAAATCTCTTGGGTTTATAATATTAATCCCTTGAGTTTATTGATCCTTTATGGTTTAATAATAATCCCTTAAGTTTATAATCCCATGGGTTTATAGCATTAATCCTTCGGGTTTATTAATCTTAGGGTTTATGTTCCTAGGATTTAAGATTAATCTTAAGGTTTAATGTTATTCCCTTGGGTTTTTAATATTAATCCCTTGGGTTTATTAATCACATATGTTTATAATTTTAATCCTAAAATTTATAATATTTTATTGTAAGTTTGGTAGATCCTTCTTTTTCATTAATAATAAGCAATTTAACACCACATAAACAGGTTAGGTGGCCTCAACTTTACCAGTGGGAGATCAAGTCCGTTGGCCACCTAAGCTCATGATAAGTCATCAAGTAGCAAAAAATTCCAAGTCTTTCTACCCAAGATATATAGGTTTTATTCTCATGTCCACAACCATACTCTAGTTTCTTATACTCATATATAACTTCATACTAAAAAATAAATGCTATCCACATAAGTACAGAACAAAATTAACAGTAAGAAAACATTATAATCTTCTTGCTCAACAGAGGAAAATTCAACCGAAGCCAGATCTTTGGCATTGGAGCTTGGCAACTTTGTCTATGAGAGCAGACATGGAAGGTGTTTCTTAATGCGACCGAGGCGTCCTTCTTGTTTTTGCATTTGAAATCGCAGCTTCTGAAAATCATGTTTGAAATTTGGACAATCTTGAACCGCTTTCGCTATTCTCACCTTAATATACTCCATGGCCTTGCTCAAGAGACTTTGCATCAGCCAATACAGAGAAATGGTTTGCTTAAGCTAAGTTACTCGTGCTTAGGTGTGTTTAGGGTCTGGCATGAGGATTCACTAGTTTTTCATCTCTATCTCGGTCGCGCTCACCTGGCGATGCAGATCAACTTCCCATTCCTTTATTAGTATCTTATTTTCCTCAATCGTCCCCTCCTGATAAGATGTTGTTGCTTCATTGATGCAGCTAGCAATAGACTTTCTGTCGCATCTTCCCCCCGAGGAGCTGGGTTCATTTTCTTGCTCAGTCCCCTATGGCCTCTTGCCTCAGCCCCTAGCCTTTATAGTTCAAGCAATAGCGACACGGGCCCGACACCTTGTAATTAGATATGAGCTGGACGATCCATGTGTCGGAGATAGGGTTAGCCTTGAAACCCCTTGTGCCCGGGGAGGCATACCACTCTGTGTACCTGTTATGGAGGAAAGAAACTAGATTTGGCAATCAATTATACTGTGTTGTTCCATCCCCCACAGGATCTACCACCCACCGAAGTCCACCATCCCCAATCAATTATACTGTGTTGTTCCATCCCCCACAGGATCTACCACCCACCGAAGTCCACCATCCCCATTGCGCATGCAGTGTCGTGCCCCCCCCCCTTGCCGACCTCTTGCATAACAAGTAGAATAAACAATCCCGAAGCTAGTATGACTCATTCTCACACCCTCGTGAAAATTCATGTGTCCCGATTGGCACACCACCACAACAACTACCTTGCATACCTTGCAACCTAGGCCATGGGCGCAACACCCCGACAATTAGCTAGCCACAGGTCTTGTAACTTAGTGACCCATAACACAAATTCCAAGCCTCTCGCACCCAATTCCAACACTTTTGTGACCATTCCCAAATACAAGGTAATGTAACAACACCTCGAAAACCTTGCAGACCCTCAGGTGGCTCACCCCCTCTATAGTGACCTTGTGGCCATTACGATGCAAGCCTTGGTTTCCCAACCCCGAAAGGAAACCAGGCAAAGACCCATTAGCCAAGCAACCTTCACCCAACATTCCAATTCTATCATAGCTAGCCCCTATTGCATATGAATTCCCAAACCCTCGACAACACTTCCCCATAACAACAATCCCACATACCTTTCAGCTTGGGCATTGAGTATCCACAACCATAAGTCGCCCAACCATAAGACAAAAAGCTTCAACAATAAGACAGGTATGAACACTATCCCATCACCTGAACCCTTGTCCTTCGAACCAAAGGCAGTACCATTCCCCAGGGTTGTCAACCCTACCCCATAGCCAAATTAACCCCACGCGAGAGAGGAAAATCTCCTACTTGATTGAAATTGAAGAGGTTCCAATAGGACTCAATTTATTATTCCAATCTAGCGATGCCAAACCATTCCCCTAGCCCTAATTGCCTCTGTGCATCATCCAATTTCCCCCATGTAGAACCCACAAACCAAACCAGAGATAGGGGAGCATGATGGAGGGGAGGAGAAAACAATTTATGTACTCGATTTCCTTCATTTGGAGTTGATGGAACCTCTGTTGCTTCTGGAGATGATGTAACAACCCGCTACCAAAGTCCCCTTGCCTCACACACTGAACCACACTCACTTGGTCGCAGAAACTACCAACTTCCTTCCCACTATAATCGCCACTAACCGGAAAGTGTACTCGTAGATCTCTGCCACCTTTCTCTGTGGCAGTAGTCTTATGCATGAAAACGGCCACCGCACCCATCGTCTTGAGCATGTGGGGGATGGTGGTAGTTTATCTTGACGTACTCAACATTTATGTTGTATTGATGGGCTCGTCCTCCGGCTCGCACCCTAATTGGGTGTTAAAATTTATAATATTAATCTTAGGGTTAAATTTTTATTTTATCGTTTATATCCCTTTAGTTTATACTATTAATTCCTTGTGTTTAATATTATTCCCATGAGTTTATAATCTGTTGAGTTTATCATTCTCTTGCGTTTATGATATCAATCCCTTCAGTTTATTAATTTAAGGGTTCATATTCCTAGGATATAATATTATTTACAATATTTATAATATTAATCCTAAGGCTTAATGTAAATCTCTTGGGTTAAATCGATTGGGTTTATATTGTGTCAATATGAAAATCAACCATGGTCAATGATGAACAACCATGTTTATTTTAAGTATTATAATATTTATCTTAGGGTTTATATACATTGGATTTATAATATTAAATCCTTGGGTTTAATATTATTCCCTTGGGTTTATAATCCTTTGGGTTTTTACTATTAATACCTTGCTTTTATTAGCCCCTCTGGTTTATAATATCAATCCCTTGGGTTTATTAATCTAAGGGTTCATATTCCTAGGGTAGAATATTATTCATAGGGTTTATAATATTAATTATAGGGTTTAATATAAATCCCTTCAGTTTATAATCATGGTCAACCATGGTCAAGAAAGATCCAATGTCACATTGTGATGAAGATTGCCTCAATATGAAAATCTATGATGTTCAACCATCGTCAACCATGGTCATTCATGGTCAACCGTGGTCCAACATCACATTGTAACAAATATTGTTTCAATATGAAAATCAACCATGGTCAGCGATCTTCATTCGTGGTCTACCATTGTCAAATGTCACATTGTGACAAAGATTGTCTCAAAATGAAAATCAATCACGATTAATAATGGTACATACGAAAGTAAATCATGGACAATCATGGTCAACCATGGTCCAACATCACATTGTGAAAAATATTGTATCAATACGAAAATCAACCATGGTCAACCATCATCAACCATGGCTAATCATTACCAACCATGGTCCAACATTGCATTGTGTCAAAGATTTCCTCAATATGAAAATAAACCATGGTCAACTATGGTCAATCATTTTCGATGATCATCAATAGCAATGGTCACATTGTGACAAAGATTGTCTCATGGTCCAATGTCACATTGTCACAACCATGGTCATTCATGGTCAACCATGGTCGACCATGGTCCAACGTCGCCTTGTGGCAAATATTGTCAATATGAAAATCATCCATGGTCAACCATGGTCTAATGTCACATTATGAAAAATATTCTATTAATATGAAAATCAATCATGGTCAACAATGGTCCAATGTCACATTGAGACAAATATTGTCTCAATATGAAAATCAACCATGATCAACCTTTTTTTTTACGGCTTATAATATTTATCTTAAGGTTTATATACCTTGGGTTTATAATATTAATCCTTGGGGTTTTTAGGGGTTTTTAGAATTAATCCCTTATTTTTATTACTGCCTTGGGTTTATAATATCAATCTTAGGATTTAATATAAATCTCTTGGGTTTACAATCCATTGGGTTTGTAATATAAATTCCATGGGTTCATAATATTAATTATAAGGTTTATATTCCTAGGGATTAATATTAAGCCTAGAGTTTACAATATTAATCCTTTGGGTTTATTAATTTTAGAGTTTATATTCCTAGGGTTTAATATTCATCCTAGGATTTAATGTTATTCCCTTGGGTTTTTAATATTAATCCCTTGAGTTTATCAATCCATTGGGTTTATAATATTAATCATAAGGTTCATACTATGAATCTTCGGGTTTAATGTTTATTTTAGGGTTTATAATATTTATCGTATTGTCTATAACCGTTTGGTATATAATATTAATCTGTTGAGTTCAATATTATTCCCTTGGGTTTATAATCCCTTCGGTTTTTAGTTTTAATCCTTTGGTTTTATAATATTAATCATATGGTTTATAAAAGGTTTATAATATTAATCATATGATTTATATTCCTAGGGTTTAATGTTATTCCCTTAGAGTTATAGTATTAAAACTAAAGTTTATATATTATTCATACAATTTATATTCCTAGGGTTTAATATTAATCCTAGGGTCTAATGTTATTCCCTTGGGTTTATGATATTAATATTAGGGTTAATATTAAGCCTATGGTTTATAATATTAATCTTAGGATTTAATATTAGTACCTTAAGTTTATAATCCTTTGGGTTTATAGTATTATTCCTTTGGGTTTATTAATCTTAGGGTTTATGTTCCTATGATTTAATATTAATCCTAAGGTTTAATGTTTTTCCCATGAGTTTAAAATCCCTTGGGTTTCTTAATCATATATGTTTATAATGTTAATCCTAAGGTTTAGCATATAAATTTTAGAGTTTAATGTTTATTTTAGGGTTTATATCCCTTCAGTTTATAATATCTATTCCTTGTGATTAATATTATTCCCATGGGTTTAATATTACTCCCATGGGTTTATAATCTCTTGGTTTATCATTCCATTGCATTTATGATATCAATCCCTTTAATTTACTAATCTAAGGGTTCATATTCCTAGGGTATAATATTATTCACAATGTTTATAATAGTAATTCTAGACTCTAATTTAAATTTATTGGGTTTATAATACATTGAGCTTATAATACACATTCCTTAGGTTTATTAATCCCTTGGTTTAGAATATTATGTTAATTATATTATAGTTTGATATATAACTATTATGTTAATTATATTATAGTTTGGGTTTATTAATCCCTTAGAAGACAAGATGCCAAGTTGGTTTCACGAGCTTAACGGGCATGTTGGCTCGCATCCATCATGAACTACATTTATCCTCGTAGCTTTCGAACAAATAGCCCAGATTTCACACTATTTTGCCTATCCTCTCCCGTTAATACTGAGATTGATAATTAAAAAAAAATTAATAAGCCATGGAATACTGAAATCAATTCACGTTTGATAATTAAAAAAATATTTAATAAACCATGGAATACTAAAATTAATTCACGTTATCTTATTTTAATTAAAAATATTAAATTAATGAACTATGAATCACTCTATCTGCTCAATGTTATGCCATTCTGTCCCAAATTGGACATATCAGGCACTTGGATTAAGGATTCCCAATTTGGTTGGAGCGACCTAAACCTTTTCAAGATCGAACACAATCATGATTTGGATAAGAACTCTCGGTTTTTTGGACTGGTCAGAACAACCTAAATTTCTTCCAAGTTAAATTTATTGTTGTCGTCTAAAAATTATGTTTGTTTGCTTTGAAAGTTATGGAAATTCTAGTCATATTTTGAAAAAATCAAGCAGAGATTTTTGTAATCCAAGTAAAAGGTGTCAAAATTCATAACATTACGTGTTTTTTATTTTTTTGATAGTGCTGAATCTATTTCCACCATCAAAAACATGATTCAAACATTGCATATACAAGATATTTTGAAATATTTGTACCTGTATTCCAGCCACTTTTGACCGTCAGAACAATTCCTCCGCCTCCATAGACGACTCCAAACTTATTTGGCGAAACTAATATAGTGGACACTGAATATATATTTTTCTCGAGATAGAACCAAGGAGATTTTATTTTTATTTATTGAAAGTGATCTCCGACGAAATTTCCTTATTAATCTACAACAATTATGGGATTGTACTAATTTTTACTTCTACATCTAAGCAATAAACAACGATTATTTGCTACAAATTCATCTAGCAGGGACATATCAATGGGTGAGAGGAAAATATTTTGAAATCTTGCAAAAATAAGAAAATAGAGCTAAACATGACATGGATTCGTGACTCTTTACACTCATTCTGAGTAGATCTGGCCATAAGCAAAATAAAGAGCCTTTGTGGTCAACGATTCTATTTTCATGAAAATAATTTCTAATCCAATTCTAAATCAATAAAATCGATAGATGAAGTTCATCAATAACTAATAACAAAATAACATGAAACTCCAATTTTTTTAATATTCACCACTTTGTTCCATAAACCTAGGGAAAAAAGGCAACAACAGCTAAAGTGTGGTAAATATAGGTAATTTTAACTTACATCTCTTGAATTCATAATTGATTGTGCAAAAGAACACCTTCCTTAGCCTGAATTGAATATAAAATAGTACCAAAAATGTATAAGAAAATATTCACAGGTAGTACTTTGTGCGTCAACCTTGATGAGGTTTGTTTGCAGTGATGGAGAAAATCCATTAGGAGAGGACATGTGATAAACTTCAGTATGTTGTCTCTAGGCATCTAAACAGGCAAAATTCAGTATCTTGCCTTTGAGCATTTAAACATGCAGAATTCCACATTGTGATTAAAGAAAGGCATTTAAATATTATTTTATTTTCATACATTGTCCAAAACAATTTGAATAGACTGGTTGAATCAGGTTCTCATTGGTATCCAACAAAAGGAAATAGAAGCATCACCTGCTTAATAGCGTCTTTCGATGACAAAGAAGTCGACATGGAAGGGGAAACCTTCAACCGGGGAATAAATGGATTAAGAAAACTAGTCTATGCATCTGTGAAGAGTCCTGAACTTCTCCCAGTGGTAACAACATGAAAACAATGCACTAATGCCGAAAACTATTAACAGAAAGAGGGTTTTTCCTCAAGGAAACCCTAAGGGCTACCATAGGGTTTCCACCCGAATAAACCAATGTAGGTAACAGTTGGAGTAGGATACACAAAGCACCACCGCCAAAAGAAAAGGAGAACAAGGACGCAAGTGATCAACATGACACTCCAAGGAGAATCGGGAAAATAAATTTGATTCAAAATCACTACAACTTGTATTCAAAAAACCACTAACCCTTCGAGATTTTGAAAAATGGCATTAAATTTGAATCCCAGATTGACTTAAATAAATATATAAAAATATATATAAAATTGAAACTTCTATTTTTTTATTTGCCCATCATTTTGACATTTTTCTAAATAATTAACCAGTCAACAATGACGTGACTATTTGGAAATCAACTATATTTTACGGTTAAAAAGGGCAAAAATGGGCATCAATTAAAGCCTCAGTTCAAGTGTGGTTCACTATCATTTAGTGGCCACTATATCTATGGGTAATAATCGAGGCTACATTTACGGATAATAACCAATAACCAAGGCTACATCCACCAGAAGGAAATGTGGTTGGGCATAACCCAAGGGCAGAGGAGATTTGATCCCGTGACCTCCCAATTGACAATACTACAAGCAACAAGAACTTAACCAATCAATATTATATATAATAATTATATTATTATATATATATGATAGTTTTTGTTTATAGAATAATTTATTATCTGAATGCCTCAAAGTCAACTATAAACTATAAACTTCCCAATATAAAATATATGTCTTTTAGTAATTTAAAGCATGCACCTTCCTAATTAATTATATATTTTCTTATTTAATATTATTTTTTTAAGGATAATAAATGAGTTACTTAGCAACGGAAAGAACAACTAAGCAATCCTTAAAAATATAAATATATAATATTATTAATATATATAATATAATTATATAATTAATATTAATATATAACAATTTAAGTTATTTAGATTAGTTATTTAATTATATATGTATATATATAATATATAATATTATTTATAAATTAAATTAATATTAAATTGGTTCTTAATTCAAACTATTTATTATATATTAAAAAAATCATATTTTTCAGAGGATGTAATTTCTTTTGAAATTTGTTCACTGTAAAAAATTCTTGTTTTGCTAAACTTTTTCTCAATTTATAGCTTTACAAATTGCTCCACACATACATATATAGATAGAGTACTAACTCCATATTAATTATAAAAGGAATTACATATCTTCCTTCAAAAACAACACACTATTTAAATGTTTGAATAGTTAAGAACATGTGTTTCTTATCACAAGTCATAGATTAAAAAGTAAATATTCTATTCTACAAAGCTGTCATAGATTAAAAGGTAAATACTTTTCTACAAATAAATCTTTTGCATCAAACTTTCTTTTTTCTTAAATGAATTATTATATTATTATCATAATATATTCATTATAACAATTTTTACACATTAATCAGCAAACATAATGTACCGAAACAGATTATTGATATTCGTTATTTTTTCATCAAACGCAGAATTATTTACTATAAAACATTCTTATAGTCACAAGATTGGAATTAGAAAATGCAGAAATTACATATCAACATATTGACAAAATGATCCTATTATGCAGTTCCGAACGACTAAGGAAATTTCATAGCACCACAAACATAGGCTTTAGTTCATGGCATAGAAGAAAATGCACCCGGAAAACAATAGTGTCAATCACATTCAAGTTCTTAACCCGAGACTCTCTCTTCGTTGGGCGAAATTTAATTAATTTAATATTTTGGTTTTTAATGTGTTTTTTGAAAAATTTTCAAGTGTGTTTTTCCGGTTAAATTTAGTTAAATTTTTCTAAAATTTGGTAGCAATTTATTGAAATCACAATCTTGATGGGTAATTTACACAATCAAAATGTGTAAGGGGTTTTTTCACATGCTGAATTCCAAACAGTTCAAAAAGTCCACTAAAAATAACTCTATCTCTAATTAAAGTTTAAAGTTTAAACTCCCTTGAGCCAAATGACGTATTTATTTTAATTTTTTTTATGAGTTGTCTTCCACTATTTTATTGAGGAGTTGTCTATAATGCGACTTTTTCGAAATTCCAGTGACGGAATCCGACGGAAGAAATTGAGGTTAAATCTTGATTTGTTGCAGTTAAAATGGTTTTTTAACTGCATATTTGGATTCAGCACCCTGAAAAACCCATGGAACGCTTTGATTGTGTAAAAACTAGCTATCAAACTTATGATTCCAATAAATTGCTGTCGGATTTTGACCGGAAAAAACCACTAGAAAAACTTTCAAAACATCACATTGTAGACCACTGCTTTTATTGATCTTTATTTCGCAACCCCATTTTTTCCTCTTTCCATCACTAACAATCACCAATAAAAAGATTAAAAAGTGCGACATTAGCTCGAAGTTCGAACCGATGATGAAAAAGTCAGGTATATGTCAGGAAGTTATAGGGTGAACACGGGAGGATTAAAAAGTGTGAATAAAACCTCGAACCGGATGATGAAAAAAATCAGCTATATGTTAGAAAAGTTACTGGGTGAACCGGAGAGCCAAGCAGGGATGGAATTTGAAGAGCCACCTATCACAATTATGTACTAAAATGATTTATGAGAATTAAAATTTGTGTTAAAATGATCCTCTAAATAAACATTAAAATTAAAAAACCATAAAGTTACAAAAACCAACCAGTACTTCAATTTGGAAATTCCTACCCTGGAAAAATTTGGAAATTCCTACCATGAAACCCACAAAAAAAATGAAATTTGATGGTCAAACCACGCCACATGAATTCGAACTTCAAACATTGACTTACTCCCATTCAGCCACAAACAAACAACCAACTTCTACATCACCTTGTAACCAGTGAGATAACTGTGTCCATCCAAGTGATGGAAAACAGAACATGATATCTAATTTAACAACAAACATTCACCATATAAATTGCACTCATAAATAAAGATGGAAAACAAACAACTTAAAAGGAAACAAACAGAGCTAAATAAAGGAGTGTGTTAGGCCAACAACACTGACAGACTAACAAATAAAATAGTGTATCACAAATCCGATAAAGCCCTTTTAGTGCAGCCACAAAGAATCTACATTTAATAATGAAAAATATTAACCTTAACTTTTGATAGTATAAAGCCCTTGTGAGAATGGGGAGCCTCAACTAACCCAAAAAAAAATTAATCACCACATCCACTTTTGAGAGTATATGACTCTCATCAATAAAGGATGCATCAGTAAGCCAAAAGGGGTAGAAAACCAGAGAAAACACCACATCAACAAGCCAAGAAGAGTGAAACGATAACAACAACTACTTGCATGCTAGAAATCTTATGATATCGCTTCACTTCAATCACCACAAGATGCAAAATTGAGAACTCTTGTTAGTAGGTCAAAAGTCTAAAATTACCATTCCTCATTTACACAATAAAAAAATAATAGCTAACAGGCCGCCTCAAATATTTCAGTTCTGACTCACCACAAGCTGCAAAAATATCAACATATTTCCACCAAAACCACCAGCGAAGTTATTCTCTTCCTACCATATCCAACCATTACGCAAGTCCCAACTGCTCGTAAGATTTCATATAAGATTTGACAAAATTCCAATTGCGCACAATATTTCATATTATATCAAACAATTTAGACAAACGCCCAATTGCACGCCAGATTCCATATAAAATCAAAACATATTGGAAAAATCCGAAGCAAGAAAAGCAACATCCAGCTCGTCATGTGATCACAGTACAGAGAACATGTTTAATAGTCTATCACTTTGTAAAAACCAGACATCATCCCTGTGCAAGAAACAGCGCATTACAATGAACTTCTGGGAAACACTCTTTTTCTTTTACCAAATGCTGTATACTCAGCGTCCCTTATTTTGCCAAAAATCACCCAGACTCACACCCCCTAGACTTGTAAGTCCATCAATCCATAAAAACCAGAGTATTATCCCTATGCAAGAAACAGGGCATTATCCCACTTACAACATTCGGAATTTTGAATTTTAAATATATTCAATGACTACATGCGCACGTTTCATAAAATTTGCGCATAAACAAGCACACAGAAACCCAAAATTTATACACCATTAACGCACAAAACTGTTTACAATCTGCATTTAATTGGTACAGAGTCAGATTATGAAGCAAATGGGCAGAAACCCTACATGGCATATGGTAAGTTACGAGCCCAAACACATAAATTCAATTCCTGCACTGCTCAGAAAACGAAAAAATGAACTCAAACCCAACATAGCACGGAAAGTAAAATATACAAGGCTACAATGTTTCTAATTTTCTAATGCATTTTACCTCACCAAAACTTTCGAATCCCCACTCATTTGTGCTACAAATTACCCTAAACACATATTTTCATTCCTAGTAAGCTGAATCACCGTTTGAGCACTGAAATAGCCAAAATCTTGTTATATATGTTTCCTTAGTGAAATAGCGGAAATGGGTAGAAGTGGAAAGACCGCCCTACCCACACTGGTAAAGAGAATCACAAATGGTCTTTCCAGTCAACCCATTTCCTCTACTCCCATTAAGACTTCACTTCTTCGAAGAGACCCGTTTGATCACCCGCTCTCATATTAATGGCGACGAGGTCAATAAATAGAGGCCTTCTAACCCAACCTCCTGTAAAATCCTAACCCTAGGTAGTTCAACATGAACCCGTGGTTAATGGAGATACGAGCATAACGTACATAAAACACGTGTCCATCTTTTAATATTTTTTAAAGTAGGTTCAACGTGATCTCATCTACATTCTTCTTTTGAAATTATTTTTTGACATTTGGTTTTAGGTAAATTACTGCTCAAAGCAAATTGACATCGTCGGTCGGTGTTTCTCACTGGTTAAACTTGTTAGCATCGAATTTCTCTTTCACAATAGTTACTTTGGGCCTTGCAGCAAAGATATTTAGTCCCATCCTCTTTTTTTATGGTCTTTACCTTGTAATTCAATATCAAAGTAAAGATCAACCATTGAATTCCCTCACATTCAAATGGGGGATTTTCATTACCTTCCCATACTAAGATGTTGTGCACACAGTAACTGGATTGTTCATCTCACATCATATGTTGCAATCCACCTTTGTATTTTTTGTATTCAATGCACACTAGCATTCTTCCTAAAACAAAAATAGACTTGCTCACATTAGAGAGCCAACATTGCCCTATTTCCTATTGCTTTTAAAAAAGAAAAAAAAAATACCCAAGTATATGGTAAGAACCTACCAAAAGTGTGTGCTTATAAAAAAGAGAGCAACGCTGAGTGGGGTCTGAAGCTAAGATATTCAATCATGTCCTTTGTTTCTGCGGTCTTTTCCTTGCAATTATACACCGAAGCAAAGATCAACCATCGAATTCCCTCACATGACATTGGGTATTGCAGGTGGTAGTGTTCAATGTCAACTGTGGAGGGTGGTGGGGAGGAAACATGTTCACACTTGCAACTGTCTCACATAATTGTGAATGCTTGGATGATAGTTGTTGCCTGAACCAAGGTTCCTAGTTGACAATTGTTGAACTACCGTAATTGTTGACCATCATTTGCTCAAATAAAAGGTAGAAGGAATTTGACGATGAAGAGTTTCAAAAGGGAATGTCTATTGGCCTAATTTAAATTCTAAAAATTCTTAAAGTAAATTCACATATTCACGTTATTTTTGATTCCTATTAAAAAAAAGTAATACCAATTGTTTTACAATAACATACTTTTAAATGCAAAAAGAATTGTGTTGAAACACGATGATGATTTTATGTAAATAGAACAACAATCGACTTTATCCACCCATTGTATCCATCTTGCTTACCGTATTGTTCCCGTCACCCGATCTCAATTGATTGGTACCGATCATATTTATATGCACCTACCATAATTACAGAGAATATATGCTTGGGCATCCTTAACATGTTAATAGTCACTTTTTCATCCTTAGTTGTAGATTATAGCTATTGGCCACAAATTCAACCATTTATTTTGACCTTGTAATGAATTAAATAAACAAGTTCGGGTTATCAGAGGGCTAGCCACATTAAATTCCATCGTTCACATTACAGTTAGCCCTCTGATGAACCCGAATGGTTCAAATGCCACAAAGTTCATTTTTCACTTTACAATTGGCCCTCTGATGAACCTAAACAGGTGAGTCCATTGTCTAAATCATCTTGAATTGAAAAGGTGAAGAACGTTGAGTATGTTCATCGAACTTCTAATGAGGAGAACTAGTGATACAGACAACCATGGCGAAGTTTACAATCTTATCCCATTATCAATACACAAATTTCTATAAAAGGGTGAGGTATTCTCACATTTCTTGCATCTCATTTTTCCATAGCACTATATTTTCTATTCCTGAGTTTTGTTTAAGTTCTGTTCCATGGCGCCCCCAAATAACATGAGGTATGATTTGCTGAGTAGTAGCAGTAGGCGATGGGTAATGATTGTCCATTTTTGTGTATTAATGTTCTCTATCACTTTGACCACATCCTAGCAAGGGCGCAGGAACAATTGCAAAACACTGAATGACTTCCTGGGGCAATTAATCTGCACTAGTGGCAAATGCATAAATGATCCCGACGTGGGAAATCACATCTATTATGACACTTGTAAGGCAGAAACTCCTCTTTAGGGAAGGAATCCACCCTCTAAGGATGCCTACAACGCCGATAGTTGATATGAATGTTATTCCAATGTCACAATATTAAACCCTAATACTTAACCTTAGCATTATAAAACACAATATAATATACCCTAATATTTTTATTATAAGCCCAAAGTTTAATATTGTAAACCTTAATATTTTAAACTCTAATATTATAAATTAGAAACCCAATATTAAACCTTAATATTATAAACACAATATTGAAAATCCCTAATATTCAACCCTAGTTTTATAATGTATCAATGTGACATCGAATAAATTTCAATGTAATGTAACATTGCAACAACGATTGTCAGATTGATTGTCGTATTGAGACAATGTTTATTGCAACGCGATGTTGGATAGGGATTTTAAACCAAATGGAATAATATCAAACGCTAGGATTAATATTATAAGCCCAAGCGAGTTTAAACCCTATGATTAATATTTTAAACCCTAATATTAAATCTCGTTATTATAAAGTATAAATCCAATATTAAAATCTAATATTACAAGCCCAATATTAAAAAACCTTACATTATAAACCCTAATATTAAACCCCAATTTTGTAATGTCACAAAGTGACATTGAATAAATTGTAATGTAATGTAACATTGCAATAATGATTGTTAGATTGATTGTCACATTGAGACAAGGTTTATCGTAATGCGACCTTGGATAGATTTTTGTACCATTCCAATGTCACAATATTAAACCTTAATACAAAACCCTAACACTATAAAACCCAATATAATAAAACCTAATATTATTATTATAAACCCTAAGTTTCATATATTAAGCCCTAGGATTATAAACCCCACGATTAATATTATAAACCCCATGATTAATATTGTTAACTGTAGCCATCCACTATAAGCCTTCATGGACAACCATGGCCATCACTATGGTTAACTATGGGTCACTTATAAATAGACTATGGTTCTCGAGGAAAGTATGGTTCGCCATGGTAGTCATGTTGTGATGCCCATATTGACTATAGTTGACCATGTTAACAATAGTCAACCATCGTTAACATGTGTTAATTTATAAATTAATTTACAGTTAAAACTTTATAAATGTGTAGACTAATTTATTGTTAATTTGTGAATAATGTTATATTAATGTGTGATTAATGTGGATAGATTTTGTACCATTCCAATGTCACAATATTAAATCCTAATATAAAACTGTAACATTATAAATCCCAATATAATAAACCCTAAGATTAATATTATAAACCTAATATTAAATCCCAATATTATAAATTATAAACCCAATATTAAGACTCAATTTTGTAATTTCGCAATGAAATGTTGAATAAACTGTAATGTAATGTAATATTGCAACAATAATTGTGATATTTATTGTTGCATTGAAACAATTATTGTCACAATTTGACATTGGATAGCTTTTTGTACCATTTCAATATCACAATATTAAACCGTAAGATTATTAAATTTATAAAATCCAATATAATCAACTTTAAGATTATTATTATTATAAACCATAAGGTTATAAACCTAAATTTAATATATTAAACCCTAAGATTATAAACCCTAAAATTAATAATATAAATCTAGAAGTATTATATTAAACCTTATAATTATATTAATAAATTTTAAAAATAATATTATTAAATCATGATTTTAAATATTATTAACCTTAAGATTAATTTTACACCTTAAAAATATTACAATCCTTAAAAATTAATATATTAAAATTATTTAAAATCATTAATATTAATATTAAACCAATATCATAAAGATTAATAGACTCAATATTTAGGAGCAATTAAAGGATTTAGATATTTAATAAAGATTGGATCCCAGTAGATGTACTAGTAACTCAATTATAAAATATATTATGTTGTAAAAAAAAATCTATGAATTGTCTTTCTCTAATTACAATATTGATTGGTATCTAATCCATGGAAAAAAGATTGCGGTGATTGTGAATCAATATTGTATTAATGAACTTAACAAAAATCAATATTGTATTAATGAACTTAACAAAAAGTTCTCACACAAAGGTTTGACATTTCGATAGGCTCTTCTTCAATCGGTGGGAATGCACCCAACATATTGATTTATTTAGTGTCAATATCAGTAACAAATATTTAATAAAGAACCAAGCTACATAAGAACCATAAGTTGAAATAGGTACACTTATTGGTGTAAATATTCTCCAACCAGATTTTAAATTAACGTTCAACTTATGCAAGCGTCCTGAATTTAACTATCGTGTTATAATATTGTTTAGGTTAATACACAAAATTAATATTATTTTAAATTCATATGCGTTCATTTATTAGTAAGTGTCTCAACAATTTTGGTTCAACTAAGATTCTTGTAAATTATAAACTTAGGATTTATTGATTTATTAATTCCTTAAATTT
>APFE030724952.1:42929-72149 GCA_000404065.3 Pinus taeda
GCAATCTCCTCAACCAAATGGCTTCGCATGTTGCTGCACACAACGCCTGGTACTCTGCTTCACATGATGATAATGCTAGAGTACTTTGCTTTTTGCTACTCCACAAATAACCCCGGATCCAATACTAAATGTATATCCTGTGATGGATCTATGATCATCCAGGTTGCCTGCCCAATCTGAATCTGAATAACCTGCTAAAGTAACATCAGAAATGTCAGTGTATAAAAGACCATAATTACAAGTACCACTAAGGTACCTCAACACACATTTTGCTGCATTCCAGTGACTTTCAAGTGGTCTGGACATAAACTGGCTCAGCACACTAACAGAGTATGCCAAATCAGGCCTAGTTGTCGTGAGATAGATCAGACTTCCGACTAGCTGTCTATACAAAGTAGCATCCACCTGTTTTGTGCCATCGTCACTGCTTAACTTAAGATTTTGCTGCAATGGTGTTGTTGTTGTTTTACATTGTTCCATTCTGAATCTATCCAACAGGTTTCTGGCATACTTTCCTTGAGTTAGAAAAGTTTGACCAGAATCTTTCCACACTTCCAGTCCTAGGCAATAATGAAGATCGCCAAGGTCTTTCATTTTAAATTCCTGTGACATTTGCTGCTTGATTTCTTTGATTAAACTATATGCATTCCCTGTTATTATCATGTCATCTACATACAAAGAAATCAAAATGATTTGCCTCTGTTTATTTATCTTGGTGTACAGATTTGGATCGTTGAGGCTCTTATGGAAACTATGTTGAACAAAAAATGAATCAATTTTATCATACCATGACTTGGGTGCTTGTTTCAATCCATATAGTGCCTTATGCAGTTTACACACTAAATGCTCTTGCCCCTTTTTCAAAAATCTAGGAGGCTGTACTAAATATATTTCTTCTTTTAATTCCCCATTCAAAAATGCAGATTTAACATCTAACTGGTGTAGCTTCCATTTATGTCTTGTTGCTAAACAGATTAGCATTCTAATTGTATTAATTTTGGCTACAGGGGCAAAGGTGTCAACAAAATCAATTCCTTCCTGTTGTGAATAACGCTTTCCTACCAGTCTTGCTTTGAATTTTTCTACAGTACCATCTGCATTTATCTTAGGTTTATACAGCCACTTACAACCTATAGGGGTTTTTCCTTCTGGAAGCTCAACTAAGTCCCAAGTATGGTTTCTATAAATGGATTCCATTTCTTCATGCATTGCAGCCCTCCATTCATCTTATCTACTTGCTTCTTCATAATTTAAGGGTTCTACAATGTTCAAAATTTTGGACATTAAAGCATAGCCCCTAAGTTTTGCAGGTAGTCTAGTCTTTCTACCTAATCTTCTAGGTAAAGAACTTACCTCAACTCTTTCTGTTTCAGTACTGTCCAGGCCTGTATCATCACTTATTATGCCATCTGCTGCTACTTCTTCCTGCTTCTGCTCCTGCTCCTGCACCTGTTCTTCTTCATCTTCACTATTTAGTTCTATCAAGAATGGAATATGGCTTTCATCATCAGAGTCTTTCTTTCCATCTTCTATCTGTTCATGAAATATAACATCTCTGCTTGCAAACACTTTATGAGTCACAGGATTATATAATTTGTATGCTTTGTATTCTGTGCCATATCCTACAAATATGCATTTCAAGGCTTTGGGATCTAGCTTTTTCCTATCTGGTTTTGGTACATGAGAAAAAGCTTTAGATCCAAATATTCTCAGATAATCAACTGCTGGTTTGAGTCCAAACAATGCTTCAAAAGGGGTTTTGAAGCCTAAACATTTGGTGGGACTCCTATTCTTTAAATAAACAACAATATTAATGGCTTCTGCCCAAAGACCATTGGAAATGCCCTTACCTTGAAGCATGCTTCTGGTGCACTCCATAAGAGTCTCGTTCTTGCATTCTGCTACTCCATTCTGCTGTGGAGTGTGTGGCACTGTAAACTGTTGTATAATCCCATGTTTCTTGCAGAAGTTCATGAACTCATTTAACCTGTATTCCCCCCCTTGATCTGAGCGGAGAATTTTTATCTTCTTTGTTATTTGGTTCTCTATCATCACTTTAAATTCTTTAAAATATTTGAAAGCTTGACTCTTGTTGCTTAAAAAATACACCCAAGAGAACCTAGTGCAATCATCTATAAACAGTAGAAAATAATATGCACCTCCTAAAGACCTAGTCTGCATAGTTCCACAGATATCTGTATGCACTAGCTCTAGGATGTCTCTTTGTTTTTTGTTGACATGCACAGGGAATTCATCTCTATGCATCTTCCCTAATGCACATCCATCACATTCCAGTTTGATATTATGCAAAGTAGGAAGTCCATCGACCATACCTTTATTTTTAAGCAAGATGAGATCTTGTAGATTGATATGTCCAAATCTCTAGTGCCAGAGATTCTCAGTTGTTGATGTTGCTGCAACCATCGCTTGTTGTGGTATGCTCCTTGCATCCAGTCTATACAAATTCCCCACGCATACTCCTGTTGCAACTGTCTCCAATTTGCTATCCTGAATGACACATCCATTCTTGAAGAATTGTACCTACATGTCCTGGTCTGTTATCATAGAGACAGAGATCAAATTATTTTTGATTCCTGGAACATATAAAACATTTTTGAGATGTATGATATCGCCACTTGGTAGTTTCACAGGAATATCTCCATAACCTTTGATCTCATACCCACTTTCATCAGCCAAATAAATTTTGGATCCACATGCAGATTTTTCAAGAAACTCAAAATATTCTTTCTTACCAGTCATGTGCGAGGATGCGCCTGAATCGACATACCATGTATTGTCATCATCTCCTCTTGATGCGGAAAGTGCACAGTCGACTGTAAATAGCCTAAGATCATAGCTGTGATCTTCATCTTCTTCAGCAAAACAACCTTGATGTTTCTTCTGTTTGCTTCTCCTTTCATCGGCTTGCTTCTTGTAACACTCTCTGATATGGTGACCAGCCTTTCCACAATAAAAACATCTCTTAACATAAGTATCATTCATACCTCTAGATGATTTCCCTTGAAAGGATTTGGCTCCTTTCTGCTGCTGCTGCGGTTGTTGTTGCTGTTTTTGGTACTGGCGTTTCTTTCCTCAGTGTTGTCTTCTCTTCGCCATCAGAGCAAGATCATTGCCCTGAGTCTTTAGATTCTGTCGTCGCTCCTCCTCCTGGAGCAGAATTGTTGTCAGTTCATCAAACAAGGGGGCTTTCTCCCTCGCTGACAATGCTGAGATGAATGTCTGATATTCATCTGTCATTCTGTTCAGTGTAAGTGTAACCAGATCTGAATCTGATACCTTCTCTCCAATGGCTCCCAATTGGTCTTTCAGATCCTTAACTCTGGCCATGAATCCACCAACTGATTCATTCTCGCCCATCTTTAATGCAAACAATTTCCCTTTGAGTGCTAGAACACGATTTGAGTTCTGTGTCTCGTATAGACCCTTGATCGTATTCCAAATGTCTGCGGCCGACTTGAAGTCTCGAATATAGGGATAATGTTGTCTTTGACAGACATCTTCAGTATTACTTTTTCCTGTGTTTCTCTCTTATCCCAGTCCTGTTCTTGGGTTGCATTTCTGGCTCTCTGTTCATTTCCCAAGACGATCGACCACACGTTTGAACTCTCCAGCAAGGTTTGCATTTTGAACTTCCAGTTGGAGAAATTCGTTCCATCGAGCTTGCCAGACTCGTGGAGGTATGATTCCAAACTGTTGTTCATTTTCGCCCAACTGAACACTTAAAACTGCCACCACCGGGCAAGTCCGATCTGCTGCCACTGAACAGATCACGGACTTCACTTCGCCACCACCGGGCAGATCCGATCTGCTACCACCGAGCTGATCAAGGATCTCACTGCGCTACCACCAGGCATATCCGATCTGCTACCACCGAGCTGATCAAGGATCTCACTTCGCCACCACTGGGCAGATCCGATCTGCTACCATCGAGCGATCAAGGATCTCACTTCACCATGGATCCGCGCCAATTTTAGTTATAATTTTTCTGGCACGCTTTTCAGCCCAAAAGTAGCCCCAATTGCTTAACCTTTTCTCCAGCTCAAAGATGATCAGTCATCTAAGACCCTTCACTCCAGGTGTTACTGCAGTTCCACCTGATCACACAGATACATTTACAAGCTCTCCTACCACTACAGATGTGCAACTAATGATACATCCAAAAAAAAAAAAAATTAAGGCTACCTCTACCCTAAGCTCTGATACCAAGATAAAAATAATGAAACTTGAATTAATCAAAAGGAGTTGCAGCTCACAGGTGTGTACATCACCTGGAGACTGCACTCATACAAGGAGGAGACTCTCTCTCTCTCTCGTTCACTCAATACATTACAATGAATGATATTACATATTAAATACATGATTGAAAAGTAGGTAGTTGAAACCATCCTCCTAAATTCTAGGAACAACTCCTAAAGTAAGAAGGTAACGTTACAACCACATAACCTATTTCTTCATTATTTCTAACTATCCCTTGAGTTTATTAATCCATTGAGTTTATAATATTAATCATAAGGTTCATACTATGAATCTTCGAGTTTAATGTTTATTTTAGGGTTTATAATATTTATCATATTGTCTATAGCCCTTTGGTTTATAATATTAATCCGTTGAGTTCAATATTATTCCCTTCGGTTTTTAGTTTTAATCCTTTGGTTTTATAATATTAATCATACGATTTATAAAAGGTTTATAATATTAATCATATGATTTATATTCCTAGGGTTTAATGTTAATCCTAGGGTCTAATGTTATTTCCTTAGATTTATAATGTTAATCTTAAAGTTTATATATTAATCATAAGGTTTATATTCCTAGGGTGTAATATTAATCTTAGTGTCTAATGTTATTCCCTTGGGTTTATAATCCCTTGAGTTTTTAATATTAATCTAATGAGTTTATTAATCCCTTGGGTTTATGATATTAATATTAGGGTTAATATTAAGCATATGGTTTATAATATTAATCTTAGGGTTTAATATTAATACCTTAAGTTTATAATCCTTTCGGTTTATAGTATTATTTCTTTGGGTTTATTAATCTTAGGGTTTATGTTCCTATGATTTAATATTAATCCTAAGGTTTAATGTTTTTCCCAAGAGTTTAAAATCCCTTGGGTTTCTTAATCGCATATGTTTATAATGTTAATCTTAAGGTTTATCATATTAATTATAGAGTTTAATGTTTATTTTAGGGTTTATATCCCTTCAGTTTATAATATTTATTCTTTGTGATTAATATTATTCACGGGTTTAATATTACTCCCATGGGTTTATAATTTCTTGATTTATGAGTCCATTGCTTTTATGATATCAATCCCTTTAATTTATTAATCTAAGGGTTCATATTCCTAAGGTATAATATTATTCACAAGGTTTATAATAGTAATTCTAGACTCTAATTTAAATTTCTTGAATTTATAATACATTAGGCTTATGATACAAATTCCTTAGTTTTAGAATATTATGTTAATTATATTATAGTTTGTTGGGTTAATTAATCCCTTGAAAGACAAAATGATAAGTTTAGAATATTATGTTAATTATATTATAGTTTGAAATATAACTATTATATTAATTATATTATAGTTTGGGTTAATTAATCCCTTGAAAGACAAAATGATAGGTTGGTTTCGCGAGCTTAACGGGCATGTTGGCTTGAAATACATTTATCCTCGTAGCGTGGATTTCACACTATTTTGGCTACCCTCTCCTCTTACATTTATCCTCGTAGCGTGGATTTCACACTATTTTGGCCACCCTCTCCTCTTAACATTAAGATTGATAATTAATAAAATAATTAACACTGAAATTAATTCACGTTTGATAATTAAAAAATATTTAATAAACCACAGAATACAAATTAATTCACGTTATCTTATTTCAATTAAAAATATTAAATTAATGAACCATGATTCACTCTATCTACTCAACGTTATGCCATTCTATCTCAAATTGGACATATTAGGCATTTGGATTAAGGACTCCCAAGTTGGTTGGAGCGACTTAAAGTTTTTCAAGACCAAGACAATCATGATTTGGATAAGAACACCTGGTTTCTTGGACTCGTCGAAATGATCTGATTTTTTCTAATTTAAACTTATTTTTATAGTCTAAAAATTATGTTTTTTGCTTTGAAATTTATGGAAATTCCGGTCATATTTTGAAAAAATCTGGCAAGGATTTTTGTAAATCCAAGTAAAAGGTGTCAAAATTCATAATTTTAAGTGCTTTTGATGTTTTTGATGGTGCTGAAGCCATTTCCACCATCAAAAACATGATTCAAACACTACATATACAAGATATTTTAAAATTCTTTTACTCGGATTTCAGCCACTTTTGGCTGTCCCAGCAATTCCTCCGCCTTTGTAGACGACTCCAAACTTATTTGGCAAAACTAATATAATGGACACTAAATAGATATCTTTTTCAAGATAGAACCAAGGAGATTTTATTTTTATTTATTGAAAGTGATCTTCCACGAAATTTCCTTATTAATCTACAACAATTATGGGATTCTACTAATTTTTACTTCTACATCTAAGCAATAAACATTGAGGAGTATTTGCTACAAATTCATCTAGCAGGGGTATATCAATGGGTGAGAAGAAAATGTTTTGAATTCTTGCAAAAATAAGAAAATAGAGCTAAACATGACATGGATTCGTGACTCTTTACACTCATTTTGAGTAGATCTAGCCATAAGAAAAATAAAGAGCCTTTGTGGTCACTCATTCTATTTTCATGAAAACAATTTCCAATCCAATTCTAAATCAATAAAATCAACACTTCAAGTTCATCAATAACCATTAACAAAATAACAAGAAATCCAATTTTTTTTTAATATTCACCACTCTATTCCATAAATTTAGGGAAAAAAGGCAACAACAACTAAAGTGTGTTAAATATAGGTAATTTTAACTTACAATTCATAATCGATTGTGCAAAACAGCGCCCCCTGAGACTGAATTGAATATAAAATAGTATCTAAAATGTATAAGAAAATATTCATAGGTAGAACTTTGTGTGTTGGCCTTGATCAAGTTAGTTTGGGGTGATGGAAAAAATCCATTGGGAGAGGACATGTGATAAACTTTGATATGTTGTCTCTGGGCATCTAAACATGCAGAATTCGGTTTCTTGCCTTTGAGCATTTAAACATGCAAAATTCCACATTGTGATTAAAAAAAGGCATTTAAATTTTCTTTATTTTCATACATTATCGAAAACAATTTGAATAGACAGGTTGAATCGGGTTCTCATTGGTATCCAACAAAGGGAAATAGAAGCATTACTTGCTTAATAGCATCTTTCGATGACAAAGAAGTCCGCATGGAAGGGAAAACCTTGAACCAGGGTAACAAATGGATTAAGAAAACTAGTTTCTGTATCTGTGCAGAGTCATGAATGTCTCCCAATGGTAACAACATGAAAACAATGCACTGATGCCGAAAACTATTAACAAAAAGAAGGTTTTTCCTCATGGAACTCTAATGGCCACCATAGGGTTTCCACCCAAATAAACCAATATAGGTAATAGTTGTAGTAGGATACACAAAGCACCGCCGCCAAAAGAAAAGGAGAACTAGGATGTGAGTGATCAACGTGACACTTCAAGGAGAATGGGGACAATAAATTTGATTCAAAATTGTTGCAACCTGTATTCAAAAAACCACTAACCCTTAGAGATTTTGAAAAATGGCATTAAATTTGATTCCTAGATTGACTTAAATATATATATAATTGAAACTTTTTATTTTTTTATTTGTCATTTTGACATTTTTTTAAATAATTAACCAGTTAACAATGACGTGATTATTTGACAATCAATTGTGTTTTACAGCTAAAAATGGAAAAAATGGGCATCAATTTTAAGGCTGGAGGGCGACATCATTTAAAACATGGAAGTGTTGTATTTTTGACATTCTTTATACGAGAAGTATGAGATTCTAAGTAAATTCTTTTCTTTATTTGGTCTCGATATGCAATTTTCCATTACAAGATTTTTCTTCAACTTTAAGAGTTATTCATTAGAGTATAAGTGTCGTTTATATTTGTCAAATATAAAATTAAATTAACACATATATATTATTTAAATTATATTCACCATCACTTAGTAGCCGCTATATTTATGGGTAATATCCAGGGCTACATCTATGGGTAATAACCAGGGTAGATCCACAAGGAAATGTGGTTGGGCCTAACCCAAGGGCATTGAGGAGATTTGATCCCATGACCTGCCAATTGACAAGGTACTTAACAACAAGAACTTGCCCAATGGAATAATCCCTTGGGAATATATTAATATATTATATAAAACTTGTACAATATATTTTTAATACAAAGTACTTAGGCAACAAGAACTTTCCCATTGAATAATCCCTTGAGATATTATATTATATTTTATTATATAAACTTGTACAATATTATTTTTATTTATTATTCTATGTATTTCTCTGTTCATAGAATAATTGTCATCATTTGGTTAGCCTCAAGTACAAGAGCCCACTAAATGGAACACTTACTCAACTACAAGGTTTGTGACTCCAAAATTGAAACTATAAACTTTGGTTAATGTTAAAAATATATTGCCCTTTGTGATTTAAAGTGGTCATTGCCTTCTTAATTATTATATATTTTATTTTATAATATTGTTTTTTTAAGGGTTGATAGATGAGGTGCTTAGCAACAACAAGACGGTATCCATTGGGCTCTTTTTATAATATATATTTAAATATATAATATTAAATAATTTTATTAATATTTTATATAATAATTTAAGTTAATGATTTAAGTTAATTAATATATAAAATATTAAAAAATTAATAATAATTTAAATTGGTCTTAATTTGAAACTATTTATTATATGTTAAAAATCATATGTTTCAAGATGTAAGTTTTTTGAAATTTGTTTAGTTTAAATTTTTTTTGTTTTGTTAAACTTTTTCTTAATTTATAGCTTTACAAATTGCCCCACACATACATATATAGATAGAGTATTAACTCCATATTAATTATAAAAGGAACTACAGATCTTCCTCCAAAATACAACACACCATTTAATATTTAAATAGTTAAGAACATGTGTTTCTTATCACAAGTTATAGATTAAAAAGTAAATACTTTATTCTACAAGACTGTCATAGATTAAAAAGTAAATACCTTTTTACAAATAAGTCTTTTACATTAAACTTTCTTTTTTCTTGAAATTGAAATAATTATTATTATCAATAATATTATCCATTTTTAACTTATAAATTACAAATCTCTCCTTAAAAAATTAATCTTTATATTTAATTAAATTACAAAAATAATATAATTATATCAGTATTTATATAATATATATATATTAATATTATAATATTTATAATTATTATTTTATTAAAAAATTAGAAATATCATTCATTTTTAAAATAATTTTGAAATTTTTAAGAAAATTCTTATTATTTTAACGAGAAAGCAGTGAGATTGCACCTTGCCCCTTGTTAAAATATAGTTGACATGTATAGTTGACATGTAGAATAAAACATTTTCTCATAAATTCTCAATCAAAAGCAAAGTATCCCTTGAAATTAGAATTGATGTGTGAATATAGTTGACATGTAAAATCACACATCAACGTCCATGAAATACCACTACGCAAAAGAGAGAACTTGTCGAATGAAAACAAGGAACGCCCATATGTAATTTCCAAACTTGTCGAATGAAAATAAGGAACGCCCATATGTAATTTCCAGTGTCCATGTTGTCGCGTGAACACTTACAGTGGCCCAACGATTATCTGCACATTAACCCGGAAACATATGGTTTTCAAACAGATTATTGATATCCGTTAATTTTTCATCAAACGCAAAACAATTTAGTATAAAACATTCTTATAGCCACAAGATTGGAATTAGAAAATGCCGAAATTACATATCAACAGACTAAGGAAATTTCACAACAGCACAAACATTTCATGGCATAGAAGAAAATGCGCCTGGAAAACAATAATGGGATAGAAGAAAATGCGCCTGGAAAACAATAGTGTCAATAAACCTTCAAGTTCTTAACCTGGGGCTCTCAATAGAAATATTTTTTGAGAGGGCCCTTGTTAGAAATCTAATTAATTTAATATTTTGGTTTTTAGTATGTTTTTTTAGAAATTTTTTTTGTGGTTTTTTGTCAATTTTTTCTAAAATTTGGTAGTAATTTATTGAAATCATAATCTTGATGAGTAATCCGCACAATCAAAGTGTTTTAGAAATTTTTTAGTGTGCTAAATCAAAATATGTAATTAAAAAAAAATGAATTTAAATAACACAAATCAAAATTTCACCTTAAATTTTTTGGTTGATTTAGACACCCAGAAAATTACACTAGAAACAACTCCATCTCTAAATAATGTTCAAACTCCTCTAAATTTTTTGGTCGATTTAGACACCCAGAAAATTACACTAGAAACAACTCCATCTCTAAATAACGTTCAAACTCCTCTAAATTTTTTGGTCAATTTAGACACCCAGGAAATTACACTAGAAACAACTCCATCTCTAAATAACGTTCAAACTCCTCTAACCCAGTAACTTATTTATTTATTCAAACTCATCTCTAAATAACGTTCAAACTCTAAATAACGTTCAAACTCCTCTAACCCAGTAACTTATTTATTTATTCAAACTCATCTCTAAATAACGTTCAAACTCCTCTAACCCAGTAACTTATTTATTTGTTCAAACTCCTCTAACCCCAGTAACTTATTTATTTTCAAATTTTTTGAGTTGTATTCCACTATTTTATTGATATTTATTTCACCATTCCATTTTTTCCTCTTTCCATCCCAACAATCGCCAATAGGAAGATTAAAAAGTCTGAACTTAGCTCGATGTTCGAACGGGTGATGAAAAGGTCAGGTATATGTCAGGAAGTTACAGGGTGAACAGGGAAGGATTAAAAAGTGTGATCTTAGCTCGAACCGGATGTTGAAAAAACCAGTTATATGTCAGAAAAGTTACAGGGTGAACAGGAGAGCCAAGCAGGGATGGAATTTGAAGAGCAATTTGCTTTACAGGCCATTACAGGCCATTTGTAAATCTCTCCACCTATTAGCATTATGTACTAAAATGATTTATGAGAATTAAAATTTGTTAAAATGATCCTTTAAATAAACATTAAAGTTAAAAAACCATAAAGTTACAAAAACCAACAAGTACTTCAATTTGGAAATTCCTACCCTGCAACCCACTGCAAAAATGAAATTTGATGGTCCAACCACTGCAAAAATGAAATTTGATGGTCAAACCAGGCCACATGTTCGAACTTCAGACTTAATCCCATTCAGCCACAAACAAACAACCAACTTTCACAAACAAACAAACAACCAACTTTCACAAACAAACAACCAACTTCTGCATCACCTTGTCACCAGTCAAATAACTGTGTCCATCCAAGTGATGAAAACCAATCAGATAACTGTGTCCATCCAAGTGATGAAAACCGAACATGATATCTAATTTAACAACAAACATTCACCATATAAATTGCACTCATAAATAAAGATATAAAACAAACAACTTAAAAGGAAACCATCAGAGCTAAATAAAGGAGGAGTGTATTAGGCCTAATAACACTGACAGACTAACAAATAAAATAGTGTATCACAAATCCGATAAAGCCCTTTTAGTGCAGCCACAATTGCACTCATAAATAAAGATATAAAACAAACAACTTAAAAGGAAACCAACAGAGCTAAATAAAGGAGGAGTGTATTAGGCCTAATAACACTGACAGACTAACAAATAAAATAGTGTATCACAAATCCGATAAAGCCCTTTTAGTGCAGCCACAAAGAATCTACCTTTAATAATGAAAAATATTAACATTAACTTTTGATAGTATAAAGCCCTTATGAGCATGGGGAGCCTCAACTAACCCAGAAAATATTTAATCAACTTCACTGCTAGCCAAAAAAAAATTAATCACCACATCCACTTTTGAGAGTATATGACTCTCATCAGCAAAGGATGCATCAATAAGCCAAAAGGGGGAGAGAAAACCCCACATCAACAAAGCCAAGAAGAGTGAAACGATAACAACAACTACTTGCATGCTAGAAATCTTATCACATCGCTTCACTTCAATCACCATAAGATGCAAAATTAAGAACTCTTGTTAATAGGCCAAAAGTCTAAAATTCCCATTCCTCATTTACACAATAAAAATATAATAGCTAACAGCCCGCATCAAATATTTCAGTTTTGACTCACCACAAGCTGCGAAAATTTCAACATATTTCCACCAAAACCAGCAGCGAAGTTATTCTCTTCCTACCATAGCTCCAACCACTACGCAAGTCCCAACTGCTCGTAAGATTTCATATAAAATTTGACAAAATTCCAAGTGCACACAATATTTCATATTATATCAAACAATTTAGACAAACGCCCCAATTGCACGCCAGATTCCATATAAAATGAAAACATATTTGGCAAATCCCAAGCAAGAAAAGCAACATCCAGTTCGTCATGTCATCACAGTACAGAGAACATGTTTAATACTAGTCTATCACTTTGTAAAAACCAGAGCATCATCCCTGTGCAAGAAACAGCACATTACAATGAAGTTCTTTGAAACACTCTTTTTCTTTTTACCAAATGCTATAGTCAGCGTCCCTCATTTTGCCAAAAATCACCCAGACTCACACCGCCTAGACTTGTAAGTCCATCAATCCGTAAGAACCAGAATATTATCCCTATGCAAGAAACAGGGCATTTTCCCATTTCCAACATTCGGAAGCTTGAATTTTAAATATATTCAATGCACTACAACTGCTCAAAAAACGAATAAAAAAACTCAAACACAACATAGCATGGAAAGTAAAATATACAATGCTACAATGTTTCTAATTTTCTAATGCATTTTACCTCACCAAAACTTTCGAAGCCCCACTCATTTGTGCCACAAATTACCCTAAAAAAACATTTCAGACCTAGTAAGCTGAATCACCGTTTGAGCACTGGAATAGCCAAAATCTGGATATATATGTTTCCTTAGTGAAAGAGCGGAAATGGGTAGAACTGGAAAGACCGCCATACCCACACTGGTAAAGAGAATCACAAATGGTCTTTCCAGTCAACCCATTTCCTCTACTCCCATTAAGACTTCACTTCTTCGAAGAGACCCGTTTGATCACCCGCTCTCATATTAATGGCGCCCAGGTCAATAAATAGAGGCCTTCTAACCCAACCTCCTGTAAAATCCTAACCCTAGGTAGTTCAACATGAACCTGTGGTTAATGGAGATACGAGCATAACGTACATAAAACACGTGTCCATCTTTTAATTTTTTTAAATTAGGTTCAGCGTGATCTCACATACATTCTTCTTCTTTTGAAATTATTTTTTTGACATTTGGTTTTAGGTAAATTACTGCTCAAAGCAAATTGACATCTTCGGTGTTTGTTAGTAGTTAAACTTGTTAGCATCAAATTTTTCTTCATATTAAAAGTATAAGTTAATCTTTCCATGAGAATTGACATCTTAAGTTAATCTTTCCATGAGAATTGACATCTTCGGTGTGTAAACTCGTTAGCATCAAATTTTTGTTCACATTAGAACTATAAGTCAATTTTTCCTTTTCATGGGATTGTCCAATTTGAATAGGCTTTTGTTCAGTTATATTATTTTGTAGGTCTTTTTTCTCTCTCGCTACTTAAAATTGGAGTTGTCTATAATGCGACTTTTTGGAGATTCCGGTGACGGAATCCGACGGAAGAAATTGAGGTTAAATCTTGATTTGTTGCAGTTAAAATGATTTTTTCACTGCATATTTGGATTCAACACCCTGAAAAACCTCTGGGACGCTTTGATTGTGCAGAAACTAGTTATCAAACTTGCGATTCCAAGAAATTGTTGCCGGATTTTGACCGGAAAAAACCACCGGAAAGGCTTTCAAAAAGTCTCATTATAGACAACTGCCTTAAAATTGGACGCAAGATTTGTGAATAAATATAATGGGACCTATAGCCTAGATAGAACATTAGTGTAGATTTAAGATATATATAAAAAAGAATCTCGAGGTGACACTAAAGTAGATATAAAGAACCATTCTAAGATGCATAACTTGGGTTGAAAACTAATTTAGCTTAAGGTTATATAAAGTTGTTTTCTAAAAAATTATATCAGAGTAGATATAGAGGGCTCTTCAAGATTATAGGGCTATGGATAATGATATTTTGCAACAACCATTATCACAAATATGAGATTGACTTGGAACTCATTTACAAGTTATATATGTAAAAGGAGTATACATGGGATAAACATATTTTGCTAAATATTTGAATCCACATCATTATTAACATACAATACAACTCCCAAAAAAAAACCTATAGATAATATTCTTGAATACGCATAGATTCACTACAAGAATAACTATATATGAGTAAAGAATATGCATGAATCTTCTACAAGAATAGTTGTTGTTTGAGTAGTCTTGTATTTTCCGTATTCAAAGCATAATGACATTCTACCTAGTAAAGGCAACATATGTGCCCTCACCAAACAAAGAACAAGCATTTCCCTTTTTCTTATTGCCTCTGAAAAAAATGAAAATGAGACACCTGAGGATAGGGTAAAAACATACCAAAGTGAGTGGATTTAATGCTTATAAAAGCAAAGCATTGCTCAATGAGGCCCAAAGCAAAGAAATTTATTCCCATCCTCATTTTCTATGGTCCTTGCCCTGTAATTCAATACCAAAGCAAAAGATTGGCTATTGAATTCCCTCACATGCAAATAGGGGGGGTTTTCATTACCTTCCTATACTAAGATGTTGTGCACACAATAACTGGATTGCTCATCTCACATCATATGTTGCAATCCACCTTTGTATTTTTTGTATTGAATGCACACTAGCATTCTTCCTAAAACAACAATTGACGTGCTCACACCATAGAGCCAACACTGCCCTATTTCCTATTGCTTTAAAAAGAAAAATACCCAAGTATAGCGTAAGAACCTACCAAAAGTGTGTGCTTATAAAAAGCAGAACAATGCTCAGTGGGGTCTGAAGCCAAGATATTCAATCATGTCCTTTGTTTCTGTTGTCTTTGCCTTGCAATTATACACCAAAGCAAAGATCAACCATCGAATTCCCTCACATGACAATGGGTATTGCAGGTGGTAGCGTTCAACATCAAGTGTGGAGGGTGGTGGGGAGGAAACATGTTCACACTTGCAACTGTCTCACACAATTGTGAAAGCTTGGATGACAGTTGTTGCTTGAATCAACGTTCCTAGTTGACAATTGTTGCTCAAACTACCATTACTTGTTGACCATCATTTGCTCAAATAAAAGGTAGAAAAAATTTGACAATGAAGAGTTTCAAAAGGGAATGTCTATTGGCCTAATTAAAATTCTAAAAATTCTTAAAATAAATTCACCTATTCACGTTATTTTTTATTCCTATTAAAAAAAGTAGTACCAATTGTTTTACAATAACATACTTTTAAATGCAAAAAGAATTGCAATGAAACCTGGTGATGATTTTATGCAAATAAACAACCATCCACTTTATCCACCCATTGTATCCATCTTGCTTACCATATTGTTCCCGTTACCCGATCTCGATTGGTTGGCACCGATCATATTTATATGCACCTACCATAATTACAGAGAATATATTCTTAGGAATCCTTAACATGTTAATAGTCACTTTTTCATCCTTAATTCGGTTGTAGATTATAGCTACTAGCCACAAATTCAACCATTTATTTTGACCCTACACTGAATTAAATAAACAAGTTCAGGTTATCAAAGGGCTAGCCACATCAAATTCCACTGTTCACATTATGGTTAGCCCTCTTATGAACCCAAATGGTTCAAATGCCACAAAGTTCGTTGTTCACTTTACAGCTGGCCCTCCGATGAACCTAAATAGGTGAGTCCATTGTTTGGATCATCTTGAATTGAAAAGGTGAAGAACGTTGGGTATCGTTGTCGAACTTCTAATGAGGAGAACCATCCATACAAACAACCATGGCGAAGTTTACAATCTTATCCCATTATCAATACACAAATTTCTATAAAAGGGCGAGGTATTCTCACATTTCTTGCATCTCAATATTTTCTATTCCCGAGTTTTGTTTAAGTTCTGTTCCATGATGCCCCCAAATAACATGAGGTATGAATTGCTTAGTAGTAGCAGTAGGTGATGGGTATTGATTGTCCATTGTTGTGTATTAATGTTCTTTATCACTCTGACCACATCCTAGCAAGGGTGCGGGAACAATTGCAAAACACTGAATGAATGCCCAGGGAAATTAATCTGCACTAGTGGCAAATGCATAAACAATCCCGACGTAGGAACTCACATCTATTATGACACTTGTAAGGTAGGAACACCTCTTCAGCGAAGGAATCCACCCTCTAAGGATGCCTACAATGTCGATAGTCAATATGAATGTTATTCCAATGTCACAATATTAAACCCTAATACATAACCTTAGCATTATAAAATCCAATATAATAAACCCTAATATTTTTATTATAAACCCTAAGATTAATATTGTAAGCCTTAATATTTCAAACCCTAATATTATAAATTAGAAACCCAATATTAAACCCTAATATTATAAACACAATATTGAAAATCCCTAATATTCAACCCCATTTTTAAAATCTATCAATGTGATGTTGAATAAATTGCAATGTAATGTAGCATTGCGACAACAATTGTCAGGTTGATTATCGTATTGAGACAATGTTTATTGCAATGCGATGTTGAATAGGGATTATAAACCAAATTGAATAATATTAAACGCTGAGATTATAAGCCCAAGCAAGTATAAACCCTATGATTAATATTTCAAACCTTAATATTAAACCCCATTATTATAAAGTATAAATCCATTATTAAAATCTAATATTACAAGCCCAATATTAAAAAACCTTACATGGTAAACCCTAATATTAAACCCCAATTTTGTAATGTCACATAGTGACATTGAATAAATTGCAATGCAATGTAACATTGCAACAATGATACTCAGATAGATTGTCACATTGAGACAATTTTTATCGTAATGTGATGTTGGATAGATTTTTGTACCATTCCAATGTATATAATAAAACATATTATTATTATTATAAACCCTAAGTTTCATATATTAAACCCTAGGATTATAAACCCCACGATTAATATTATAAACTCCATGATTAATATTGTTAACTGTAGCCAACCACTATAAACCTCCATGGTCAACCATGACCATCCACTATGGTTAATATGGGTCACTTAAATAGACTATGGTTCCTGAGGAAAGTATGGTTCACCATGGTAGTCATGTTGTGAAGCCCATATTGACTATAGTTGACCATGTTAACAATAATCACCCATAGTTAACATGTGTTAATTTATAAATTAATTTATAGTTAAAACTTTGTAAATGTGTAGACTAATATATTATTAATTTGTCAATAATTTTATATTAATGTGTAGATTAATATATTATTAATGTGTGATTAATGTGGATAGATTTTATACCATTCCAATGTCACAATATTAAACCTTAATGTAAAACCTTAACATTATAAAGCCCAATATAATAAACCCTAAGATTAATATTATAAACCTAATATTAAATCCCACTATTATAAATTATAAACTCAATATTAAAAACCCTCATATTAAACCTCAATTTTGTAATTTTTCAAGACAATGTTGAATAAACTGCAATGTAATATAACATTGCGACAATAGTTGTGAAATTTATTATTGCATTGAGACAATTATTGTCCCAATTTGACATTGGATAGATTTTTGTATGGTTTTAAATTTATGTTTGTTTAATTTTATTAATATGTGAAATCTAAAGGTGATATGGCTAGGAAGAGTGGAGCAAAATAATATTACAAATGCGTGCAAGAAAACAATATTAGAGGGCCATTTAAAAATAAAAATAAAAATATTACAAATGGCCATTGATCACAAAGCCATCTTGCGTAGACTTGATATTAAAATGCTATTCCCCCATTTCTTCTAACAGCAGAGAATTTCAGATCAGCTAATTAAAAATCCTAGTAGGTTAAACAATACAGAGCCATCGATCAACATGGATGGGCGATTAATGAAATGCTTGAGGGACAATCCACACGGGTGATTAATGAAATGATTGACGAACAATCAACCACGTGGAGGAGGGGGGGCGATCAATCTGCTGGACGACGAGGGCGTTAATCAACCACGTGGACGTCATTTCAGATTTAAATAACTATTAAACTCATGGTAATGCGCAACATGAAATGAGAGTATTAAATCACAACCCTCGAAGCACTTATACGGCGAAGTATATTCGGGCTATCCATTCATTTAAAAAAAATTAAAATGCCCCAAGGCCATATTGAGAGGTTGAATTAGGTCACAATTTTAGTTTTCAGTAATTTAATATTTTGTTTAAAAAAAAAAAATAAATAAAAATTATTAAGTATTAAAATACGATATTAGATAAATAATTAACCAATAGTAAAATATAAATAGATAATTATATAAATTAAATTATTGATAAATGTAGCTTAATATCAATTCATAATAAATTAGTACTATTAAAATATGGATAAATGTTAAAATTAATTACAAATTTAAATTATAATAAAATTAATGTAATTATTCAACATTAAATGGTTATATATGTCTATATCATCAATTTAAATTAAGCATGAAAACACTCACTTTATTATACATGTTAGATTACAAAAATAAAGAAAATCAATAAAAAACTAACTAAATTATAACTTTTATTTTAAATTATACTTATATATATTATAATGCAAGAATTATATAAAATTAATATATACATTTAAAAAAAAAAAAAACAAAATTCTTAACCATAAATTAGAGGCATAAGTGCGACGCAGATCACTAGTATCAGCTGTCCTTCGGCAACAACATTGTGGATGCCTCCGCTGCCCTGTGGGACACCCTGTGTCATGCCCCCAATTCTTTTTTCATAAATTGGCTTTCGTGCAACATTGGCCAAACACTTAACCTTTTCATTTGTTAACATGTTTCCCGAACTACACCTAACATTCACCTCATTAACCATATTAAACATTTAATGTGCGGAATACATTAAATAACATTCACGAGCAGAAGATACTTAAAACATCTGCAAGTAAGATTTTTATTATAAAATATGTTTTTACATTCACCGGGAGGAAAACCTTCAACCGATGTTATACAGGTTTTCACCGTTCAGCTGTCGTGCAGCTCGGTCTTTGGCCACTGCACCATTCAGCCTCACCCGGACACTTTCATTTGCACCTCGGACGCTGCCTTCATTTAGGGTTGTACGACTCATGGTGTAGCCTCACCCGTCGCAACACTCCACCATGTCAACACTTCGTTTGGTGGGTGCTCGCTCCACAAGTCACCTTGATCGCACCTTCGAACGATCTTTTAATTGTTGGCGCTCTCACCTTGGGTTGCCCTACCAACCGCAATCACAACCTCACCTGGCAGGCGCACATGCCCGTGTCGCCCTACCCATGGCTTGTCTGCACGATATCGCGTTTAGTCTTGCCCGTCGTGCGGGCGCATCCGCCAACCCACTCTTCTACTGTAGAGCTAATTTATGTGCGGAGCTCGCACTTCTTGCTTCTCATTACAATGCTTCACCATTGCTTTTATATGAGTGTTAACTCATTTGGGTGGGGGCTTCAACCATGAGCCAAGTCGACCCACCGCCAAGTTTATTCCATCGTCAGCTCAGGGTAGAGGTCCCCGCACACGAGATTGCCCACCCGCCTATATACATGGCCTTAACACTTAGTTGCATTTCGCTTTCGGACTTTGCGTTTTCGTTAGATTGTCGCCTTCGTTGGGCGCGCACCCTAGCTCGGCGAGTTGCCTCCCAGCTCGCTGCCCAACGAATCACCCGTCGCTCGTTCATTTCAACGTTTAGGGACGCCCAGTGGGCATGCCCATGCTGCCCAGTGGGCGTGCCCGTGCCTCCCAACCATCGCAATAACTTGCGAGCGTTACATTCTCCCCCACCTAAGGTCATTATCGTCCTCGACAATCCAACTATCCTCCTTAGCTTTCTGTTATACTTCGCAATCTTTCGCTTCCATCTCCAAAGTGAGTCCTCCGTTTCCCAGCTATCATTCTCCGGTGCATCCTTCCATCTGATAAGAAATTATCGTCTTATGTGACTCCCAATTCCTGTTGTCTGAAGATTAAAAATATTCTCCATCACAAGCCTTGGCCGGTCAATAATCATGGTTGGTCCCCTCGGTGGTTCCACTCTCTGGATGTTCTAAATCAAGTCGACACTTCCTCAAATGACTGATAAGGAAAACTGGATGTTTCATATGCATATGGTGCAGAAGATCTAACTCATAGGCAACCTCCCCCACTCGCTTCTTAACCCGAAATGGCCCCTCATACTTCCTCGTCAAAGATCTTGTAGTCCCCTTAAGTGGCTGAAACTGATCTCCATTAATCCTGAGGAACACCATGTCTCCCACACTAAAGTGTGCATCTCGTCTATCCTTATTTTCCCATTTCTTCATTCTCCTTGCAGCTTCATTCAAATGCACTCGTGCTAAATCCAAGGTCTCATCCCAAGCCTTCATGAACTTCTTCGCATGAGGACTCATAAAAAAACCTCTTGTCACTATGGTATGCGGTGTGACTAACATCTGTCCATTCACCAACTTAAATGGATTGTACCATGTTGCAGAACTCTTTTGTATGTTGTAGCTGAACTAAGCTACATCCAAGAGTTCAGGCCAATTCTTCTGATCAACCGTCACATAATGTCTCAAGTAGTCCTCCAGCAGTGTGTTGATCCTCTCAATCTGCCCATCTGTCTGCGGATGGTAACTCGAACTCATCAACAAATCTGTCCTGACTAGCTTGAACAATGTGGTCCAAAATCTGCCTATAAATCGTGGATCTCGGTCCGATATAATGCTCAATGACATTCCCCAATACTTCACTATGTTCTTGAAGAAAAACTTCGTAGTCCTCTTTGCTCCTCAAGGTATCTTTGTTGGAACAAAGGCAACATACTTGGAAAAATGATCAACCATGACCATGATCCCGTTATACCCCTGTACCTGTGGTAACTAAGCGATGAAGTCCATCGAGACACCCATCCATGGTCTCTCAGGAATCGGTAAAGGCTGCAACAGACGTCCTTGCCTCTGAGTATCTGATTTGTCCTGTTGACAAATGATGCACGTATGTACATAATCCTCCACATCCTCTCTCATCTTCCCCCAAAAGAATCCTCTCTCCAATAATGCCAAAGAACAACGCTGCCCTGGGTGGCCAACCCACAGAGAATCGTGTCATTCCTTCAAAAGGTGCCTCTTGAGCCCTGATGACTTTGGAACATAGAGTCAGTTTCCAAAGAATAAGAATCCATCTCGGAGAAAGAACTTTCGTGTCTTCCCCTCCTTTATCTGCTTCACTATATTCTGCACCTGAGTATTAGTCTCAATGTTTTCCTTGAGCTTATTTTGCATCTCTTCTGTCATCTATACTCGACTCCTACTTCATGATGCCCGGTCTTCCTCCTCCTCCAATGATGCTAGTTGTCCCTTCCTGCTAAGGGCATCTGCCACTGCATTGAGTCTACCCGACCTGTACTTAATAGTCATGTCGAACTCTGCCAAGAAGTCCTGCCAAGGAGCTTGCTTCGCTGACAACTTTGGTTGTGATTCAAAATAACTTGCTGCAATGTTGTCAGTCTTGACAACAAAAGGCTTCCCAATCAAGTAATGCCTCCATACCTGTAAACAGTGAATTATCGTAGTCATCTCCTTCTCATGGACCAGATACCTCCGTTCTCTATCCTGCAACTCCTGAATTTCGTATGCTACCGGATGCCCATCCTGCATAAGAACTCCTCCTATAGAAAAATATGAAGCATCTGTGTGTATCTCAAACGATCGCTCGAAGTCCGGAAACTTCAGTATCGGTGTTGAAACCATCCTCTTCTTCAAATCATCAAATTCCATCTAACATTTGTCCTTCTAATTCCATCGCTTGTCTTTCTTCAATAGATTTGTCAGTGATGATGTCACCTTGGAATACCCCTCTACAAAATTTCATTGGTATTTGGTCATGCCCAAAAACACCCTCATATCATGGACATTCTTCGGTTCAACCCAATCCTCGATCGCCTTCACCCTGTTCGGCTCCATCTGTATGTACCCTTGACCCATAATGTGTCCAAGGAACAGAATCTCGATCTAGGCAAACACACACTTCGACTTCTTCAAGTACAATTTATTCTTCTTCAGTGCCTCAAACACCAATGCCAAGTGCTTCTTATGATCCTCCATGTTATCACTGTACACCACGATATTGTCCAAGTACACTACTACGAACGAATCCAAGTATGGACATAGTACATCATTCATCAAAGTGAAAAATGTAGTAGGAGCATTACACAACTTGAGTGGCATAACAAGGAATTCAAAGCTTCCATACCTTGTTACTATCGCGGTCTTCCTTTCATCTCCTTCCGCTATCCGCACCTGATAATACCCATGCCTCAAGTCCAACTTGGAAAACACTCCGGCTTTCGCAAGCTTATCGAAGCAATCTGCAGTTGATGGCAAAGGATACCTGTTCTTTATCGTCTGCTTGTTGAGAGCACGATAATCACCACACATCCGTAGCTCAGTTGTATCTTTCTTCCGCTGGAACCATATTGGAGCTCCATAGGGGGACCTTGAAGGTCGAACGAAACCTGCATCAGTTAACTAATTTAACTGTCGTTTCAACTCCTCCAACTCAGGTCCTAACAATCAATAAGGATCTTTAGCTGGAGGTTGTTTCCCTGGCTCAAGCTCAATGTTATGGTCCATCGCATGCCTTAGTGGAAGCTTCTTTGGTAGCTCATTGGGCATCAAATCTGCATATTTAGCCAGCACCTCGGAACTCTCAGTTGGAATAGGTGTCCCCACTCCATCATCGCCATCAACTTCTCTGATTACAACCGCATATGTCTCCACGTATGACTCCAGCATAGCCTTCTCCAAACTCAATGCAAAAACATGTTGCACCTTGACTTCCTTCCTTTGCTTATGAGTAGGTGTTGATGCCCTGAAAATCGTTGCATCAACATCGGGGGATAATCACCCGGTCCGGACCTTAATACAGCTCCTTTTCCGTTTGGGATGGTGGCTCCGACTGGATATAATGGGACCAGTTTCCCAGTAATGAATAAAAAGGGGTGTATGAATGATTGGTTTTCTAATAAGTGATAATGAATGGAGGACTTAATCTATAAGCGAAAACGTAAATGACTAATTTATCCCGGGAAGCTTCTATTCTTAAGTGCAACGTTTGGTAATATGTGTTTATCAATAGGCATATAGATGACACTATTCAATAAACAAAGACATTCATTTAAATAATAATTGCTTTGTTCAAATAGTTGAACGAAGTAATTGATAAAACAGTGTTACACTTCTCTTTTTATATTACTGATACATGTATGATTAGAAGAATAGAAAACTGTAAACATCCAGTAGTGGAAAGTATAAATACTGCTGTTAAAACACATGCATATATTCAATAATAGCAAGAATGATCAAACAACAATTCACATAAAAATAATAAATTCAGACATAGATAATAGTACCGTATGAGCTGCAAATCATTCCCAATGTCAATCACAATTTGAATTCCTTCTTCCGACTCAGAAATACTTTCAAATAAAGGCAGTAGTGCACATCCACATAAAAGCTTCGTTATCAAAATTTGGAATAATTGGTCCAGTTTTGATAAAAGAATATGCCTGAAGTATAGTAGTGCAACTTCATGTTTAAGTCATATACAAAAACTTACGACCCTTTCTAAATATATGAAAGGGTCTTTAAATACTAAATTAAACTAACAAACTACAAAATTAAAATGCTATTAAATTGGTATTTTGATCTTGAATATCTCCCTCCCACAACAATCTGATAATCGGTAGCATGATTCATATTTGCCTTTTGTTCTTAGTTGGCATATCACCAGCATCGGTTCCACTTCTTGAGGGCGGCTGAGATGAGAATTGATTTGAGCAGCATAGGTGGCATCATGTATATCAGGAATGATACACTCGATTGCATCCGTTAGGCATTTGAGGGCGGCTCTCTGGCTGTAAGGTTTTACTAGGAACAAGCAATAGGTGTCCCAAGTTAAACTTTTAATTCCTGTGATCAATCTCCCATTCTTTCCTAGCTCTTGGTAACATGATTGCTCCAATGTCTTGGCTGATAATAATTTACCTGGTGTACATTGAGAGATCATGTTAGATAAATAGAGAGTATTGTTAATCAAGTCAATCAAATTGTTTGTAGATAATTTGCATCTAGAAACCACTCTCTCCGCTTTCATTAATTAGGACTGCCACTCCATGAATATAATTTCTTTATGGGATTCTAAGATTTTGGGAAAGTTTGATGCTTGTCCCTCATTAGTGTCCTGCCAAGTAAGAAAATCCGTTAAAGTCTCATCGGCTTGCTCTAAATCCTGCCTGGCATCAATTGATTTATCTATTATAGATGTTGTTATGTTGCACAGAGGTTCAACTTGGGAAATTTTATGACACAACAATCTTATTTGTGTTATTAGTGCCTTATTAATTTGTATTGCCTCTGCTCTGAAATCGGCAGGCTGCGGAAGGCTCTTGAACTTTTCTACTTGAGCTGATAATTGAACAATTTGATCATCTTTTGATTTTACCATCTGTTCATTCATTGCCTTCAACTTTGCTAATGCCTACGATAATTATTTATGCCTATGAATCGCTCCCGAATCTGCCCTCTATTTCTCTTCATGCAACTGTTTGTTCAGTTGGTTATTTAACTGTTTCTGTGTGGACAGTTGTTGTTGTAGTTTTTCTACTTTCTGTTGTGCTTCCGATAGCTGTGTTTGTAGTGAAGCGATCACCTGATCCTTTTCTTTCAACAAATTTCTCACCTCCTATGCCTTATCCATGGTGGCTGCCGAATAGGCACCAACATATTGGGAGAACTTTGTCAGGTCGTTGAAGGGGTCGAATTCTTCCTTCCACACTACATTGGCTGTTACTGTTTGTTCAGGGAACAGGGAAGGTTGATTAATCCTTCTCCTTTTCCGCTGTCGCTTTATTACAACCCTGTGTTTTGGGCTATAGAAGACATCCAATGGAGGAATATCATCCACCTACAAAATGATTTGATCCGAAGGATCCTTGGGAATTATTTCTAATTCTGTAGTCGGGGGTAGATCGTTGGTTCCTTCGCTTGGAACCTCTTTTGATGTTGTATCCTGTGTATCGGCTGCTTTGGATGTATTGGCATCCCTTGAGCTCTCAAGATTGCCTATAATTGAATTAAATTGTTGCCATTCCTGGAGCAATTTTGGGTCAATCTGAGGGTCAACATTCATCTCCTTGCTGCTCTGCTCCAGGTACCTTTTCTGTTCCTCCTCACGTATTCTCTCCTGTTCTTTCCTTTGCACTTCTTCTCCGTCTTTCCTCTGTGCTTCCTCTTGTTCTTTCCTCTTTGCTTCTTCCTGTTCTAACCTCCGAAGTTCCTCCTGCTCTCTTCTTTGTACTTGCTTGAAAATTTCTAATATAGCAGGAGGTTCGTTGGTAAGCTGTTGTTCAGGCTCGCTTGATTTTGTCATCGGGGCAGTGGCTAACAAATCTAGAGGCAGAGTTTGCAACCTATACTCTCTAAGTTTGTTAAATTCAACTAACCCGTCATCATGGTATCTCATCTTAGCTATCGCTTGCACTTGAAATATTGACTCAGCCGAGGAGAACAGGTCATCAAACGCATCTTCCTTGTGTTCAAATTTAGTGAGTTTGGCCTGGTCTAGAACATTATAGACGACTTTTTTCGAATCAAAGCGTCTGTTAGGCAGAGTGGCGAGATTTAGTATATTAATCTTTTCCGCCTCTTTCTCTGCATGCTTATAATCATGCAGAGTATAGACGCCACACCTTAGAGGAAAAGGAGGCCAGACTTGCTTCTTTGAATTTCTGAGAGTCTTTGTAGTCGATGCGGATGTAAGTTGATATGCTATCTCTTGAGCTAATAGTTTGTCTGGTATGTACAAGGGGAGGATATGAGGCCTGGTCTGACTGCCGAAAACTCTTACATAAGTGAATTTTTCTTCTCCGAACCATGTTACTAAGGCTGTCAAGTCAATCTCTGCTAGAGAGGAAATTTTAGGAGCAGGTTTATCAAAAATTGCATAGTAAATAGGTAGCATGAATCCATTGTAGACTTGATATAGGTGGTGTTTATAATGGGCTTTCCACAACTTCTGGTGATAGATATGAATGGGCATGGGGTCATGTGGAGTCCATCTCCACCCTAGCACAGGAAACTCGGAATTAAAACAGAGGGTGTCCAAAATGTAGGCACTAAAGTAAAATGGAGGGATGAATCTATTAGTAACACGGGATTTGTTTCTGAAGTCAAGAATATCTGTTGCTAACTTATCCGATAATATTTCCCCCAATCCATGATTTCACTATTACATGTTGCTTCCATCAATGGTACCATCTCTATGGAAAATTTGGAGGATTCATGCAACCCCCACATTCGACACATCATAGCCCCGACATAACAATAAGGAGAACATAAGGAATCGACAGAGTACTTACCCGAAGACTCATGCTTGTGTTTCGCCGGGTTCTGTCTCCATTCCTGTATAGGCTCTGACTCAGTTTCACTTTCGTCTCTAAACTTCTCCAGGAATGCTTTATTATACTTCTTCTCTGGTTCGGGAAAATGGTACATTTGTCTCAAGTCATTGGGCTGAAACAATCTGAACACTCTCCCATCAATAGTGCAGAATGTTTTGTTCGTAATTGGAATTTCTTCAATGACCCATCTCACCACATCTGTATATGGAAGAATTTTCTTTCGAGCCGCTATCCTGTGCAGGTAGGAATCAACCAAATCTTTTAAAGTAGCATCAGATTTCCAGCTTGAGCCTGCTGTAGCTTGTACTGATGTTTGCCGAGGTTCCTCGGCTTCAACCAGGTTGTAAATGCTCTGCCAAGTGGTATTACCGAGACCAAGACATGTGGTATCCCAGATTAATCATTTTTTGCTTGGTCCCGGATCGTCAGCATGTTGTCCTATTGCCACAGAAGCTGAAGCTGTTCCAAATTTCTTAGATTTCTTCCCCATTTGGTCTAAATTTGCTACTGCGGAGAAGCTCTGCACAAGAGATACAATGAACGTAATGCGGAGAATAGATGGCGAAAACCAAGTATGGAAGAATTATGCCAATCAATGAATAATGGAAGATTATGATAAGGCTCCCGCGGATACAATCTCTGAAGGGATTTAGGCATAACTGCTCCATTAATTGGCCGTTTAAACCTGTCAATCATTTAAATGCTCATCATATCCTTTATTTTCCGAATAATATATTTAAGCGTGGATTTGATTTTTTGGCGGTTGGGCGCAAGTGAATCACTATCGGGAAGAGATAGGCTTTTAATAATAATTATTACAATATGCCGAAGCCATACCAATCCTTTTTGAAAGTCGCGCTTGGCTTTATCGCAATCGGCGATCGGAGGAAACCTTGAGTAGCTTTATTTAGGTTAGTGTGGAATCCCCGATCGCCAATAGCGATATCGCTTAACTCGCATCGGGAGCTTTAGGGAGAAAACATTTCGTTGTATTCGTATCGCATTCCCCGATTTCCGATAATGATATCGCATCGGACCAAAGAGAGGGGCCTTTTGTTATGATTGTTTATTTTTCCCGATAGCCGATGGTTATTCGCGCTTTGTCAGATTGGGGAGAACCAATGGGTCTTTGTTATGCATCCTTTGTTGTTGTGATATGCGATCTTGCGATCGCTTTATCACAATAATAAAGAATTATTCATTTTTATTATAAGACCGATTATTTATTAACTCAAAGGGTTTTATAATGTTTCGTTTGTTTTCGAACCTTTAGAGGAATGATATGTTAATACCAATTTAATCTAAAAGGGAACCATTTCATATTATAGTTTTCTAAAGTAAAATTTTATGAAATGGGGGGTTGTTGTATAGCACAACAATTGGCGATTCTCTGGGAGAAATAGTGATCTCTGAGAAATATTGGAATATTTGAACTTTCTTTATATAGACATCTTATCAAAAAGGCAAATTCTAATATAACTAAGTATACATACATTCTGAATAAAATAAAAGTTGTTTTTGCTAATTTCTTCTCTTATTAAAATTAAATACATTCTAAGTTTTATATTGGCCTCTATTAGTTGTTAATGATAAAACAAAACACCTTTCCAACTTAGCCTTTTTGATTGACTCCTTTGTCATAGGTAGAGCCTCTGCTGCCAGCAAACATTCATAGTTTCGACAGGGATACCTTTTAACCATTTGATTGTCCATGATCCCTCCCATCTCAGAGTATGATTAGAAGAATGAATTCAAAATATGCCTTCATATTTTGTATTTCATTTTTTTTTTCATTATTTTATAAGATAAAAAGCCATTGTACTGGTTTGGTAGCCAGCTGATTGACAATGCCATTCACTGGTTGTAATCTAATCGAACAAGCTGGCTCGTGATGAGATCCCTTGTCTTATGCTTATAAGCCATTACCCTGTTTTGGTATGCAGTGTTGGTAATGTCGGTTAGACTATTTCCCAATGATCATGGTAAGCAGGCTTGTGATAAGACCCCTTATCTTTATATTAGATATTTTAGAATTACACTCTGAGTAATCATAAACTTGGATGAATGGGATGGACAATTTTCTCCTTAAGAGAGGATGGATGACAAGGTAAGAGTTAAAGATGCTAAGATTGAATCAGTTTCTATTTTGATATTGATAACCCTTTTGTGGTCAGTTTGAAAACATTAAAAGTATTTACAGTAGTTCTAAATCTTGAGAAGATTTCACAAAAATAAAATGGGGTTTTCAGAATGTGAATATACCTACTTTCCTAGAAATTGTCCCTTTTGTTTAAGGCTTATATTTTCAAAGTAAAATACTAAAAGCATTTCTTTCGAGCAACTTTTCAATATAGCAAAGGCCAATAGAAGCTATTTTACAACTTTATTTCCTAATGGTCCTAAAAACTAAAAAAAAAATCCTACTGAAATTAAACGAGAAGGGGTTACCTCCTCAATTGAAGAATTTCTTTAAGATGAGGCCATTAACAGGAAGAGAGTCCCTCTTTCCTGATAGATCT
>APFE030724952.1:72621-89604 GCA_000404065.3 Pinus taeda
CCAACCTGCAACTGTTTAGAACTAGACGAAGCTGAATCAAATGATGACTTGATTATCTGCTGATGTTTAGCATGAGTAATTTTGGCCTTTTCTCTTTCCTCTTCTAATTTTAAAATTTGATCATGTCTGAGTTGGATAGAAGAAGAGGGGTTTTCTTCAATAAATTGAACTAGGGCTAGAGAAGGAAGCACTAGATTGGTCAGTAGTGCTGCTTCTTTCCCATATACAAGATTGAATGGAGAAGTACCTATGGAGGCCTTCTGCGTTATTCTATCATCCCATAGTGCGAATATTAAATATTTGTGCCAGTTTTTATGATTTTGTTCAATAGTTCGCTTAATGATTTTGAGTAGGTTTTTATTGGTAGACTCTACTAGACCATTACCCTGGGGATAGTAATTTGCAGAATATTTCAATTTAAATCCTCTTTTAATAGCGAACTAAAACATGGCATTTCCAGAGACATAAGATGCATTATAAAAAACAAGAGCATTTGGGAGACCAAACCTGGTAATGATGGATTGATCTATAAATTCTATAATTCCTTCATAGCTTGTTGTCTTTAACGAAATTGCTTCAACCCATTTGGTAAAGTAATCAGTAGCAGTAAGGATATACTTATGTTGTTTGGAGGACTGTGGAGTTATTTCCCCAATGATATCTAATCCCCATTGTTCAAAAGGTTGATCAATGTTGACTGGTTGCAAAGGGAAAGCTGGTTGTCTTCCACTAGAGATTTGACAACTTCGGCATTTCCTTACATATTCGTGAGTATCTCTGAATAAGGTGGGCCAATAATATCCAACATGAATGATTTTGTGAGTTGTTATGTCAGCTCCAAAATGTCCTCCGGTTGGTCCATCGTGTAGCTCCTGCGAAACCTTTTGTGCTTCAGGTTTTTCCAGGCATCTTAATAAAACTGAATCATAATTTTTCCTAAAAAGTACATCATCAATGATTATGAAGTTTTTTGCCTTTAATATAGTGGCCCATTTGTTTTTATAAGAAAGATTAGGAGGTGCATATCCATTTTTCAAATAAAATATTAAATCTGCATATTGAGATTCATAATTGGTAATACTTATCTGGTTGATTTCTTCAATATGTTTTGTATCACCTCATTCCAAAATGTTGGATACTCCTGCTAATAACCTGCAAAAACCTTGGCCTCTAACAATCTTTGCTGGCTTGATTTCCAAGTCATACTCTTGAAGTGTTGTAACCCAATTTGCCCTTTTCTCACCTAATTCCCTTTGGATCAGTAATTGCCTTACTGCATAAAAAGGAACTATAACTTTTGTATGGGATTTTAAAAGGAAGGGTCTGTAGTGTTTGATAGCTTTATACACAGCAAAGGATTGTTTTTCAACTTTAGAGTAATTTAGTTCTGCACCCTGAAAATTTGAACTAAAAAATGAAATTGGTGCTTCCAAGTTGTGATCATTAATCTGAGTGAGTACCGTTGCATAAGATGAATCAGACGCGATAGTGTACAATATGAAATGATTAGAAAAATTAGGAGTGTTTAAAGCGGGGGCATTGATTATTGATTGTTTGAATAAATCAAATGCTTCCTTTTCCGCAGATCCCCATCTAAACACTGCATTTTTCTTAATCATGGTTTGTAATGGTAAAATGATGTGAGAAAAATCGGGAACAAATCTTTTAACAAAGTTGATCTGACCTAAAAATGACTGCATAGATTTTTTGTTATGAGGAAATGGGATTTCAAAAATTTCTTTAATCCTGTCGGGATCAATATAAATACCATCCTTGGAAACGATAAAGCCCAAGAGCTTTCCTTGATTTAGAGCAAAGAAGTATTTTTTGGGATTGAGTGAAATGCCATACCTTCTACAACGTTCAAAGATTTGATTCAAATCATGTAAATGGTTGGACCTCTTTTTAGAAAATACAGTAATGTCATCTAAATAGACGACTACTGTTTTTTGATCAATCCTTTGAAGGCTATATCCATTGCTCTTTGGAATGTAGCTCCTGCGTTAATAAGTCCAAAAGGAATTTTCTGATAAGCGTAAGTACCCCATTTTGTTCTGAAAGTAGTCTTGAGTCTGTCATCAGGGTGGACCAAAATTTGGTTGTATCCTGAAAAACCATCTAAAAAGGACATTAGTTCAGAACCTGCTACTGAATGGAGTATCTGCTCCATGGTAGGTAATGGGAAATTATCTTTTTGGCTCGCCTTGTTCAGATTTCTGAAATCTATACAAATCTTGATGTCTCCATTTTTCTTCCTAACAGGCACCATATTGGAGACCCAGTTTGAGTGCCGAACAGGAAAAATAATCTTAGCTTTCAAGAGTTTATTGAGTTCTGATTTTATCTGACTCTCTAAGTTGGGATGTATTTTCCTTAGTTTTTTTTCAACTGGTTTTTGTTCAAAAAGCATTGGAATGGTATGCTAGATGATTGATGTATCATATGTTCTTAAGTCATCATACTTCCAAGTGAAGACATGCTTATTTTTCCTTAATAATCTAATAAATGCTATCCTTTCTTCCACAGAAAGCCCTATTCCTAAATTGATATTTTGAGGCTTCTGCTCGATACCAAGATTTATCAATTCAAATATTAAGGTAGAACTTTGGAGTTTTGAATTGGTTACCTGTTTAAATCTATCTTTAATGTTGTAGAGATCTTCGAGTTTAACCACATGTTTTGGTATTGAGTTTTCCTCATGCTTTTCTTTCATTTGAAGATCATGATCGCTTTCATCAATGATCTGATCGTTGTAGGACTAGTCGGAAGTTAAGAAATGTAAGATGTCTTCATCGTGATTGAACACTTGCCAATTGGTGACATTGTCAAGAATTGATGGCCTAAAAATCAACTCTACTGAAAATCTATCTGGGCTATAGTCTTCGGAAGGTAGGAGTTTAGAAGCAACATTGGCCAACAAGTCAGCTGCTGCATTCTGGGATCTGGGAATAGGTGAAATATTGAATGCTAAAAAATGAGATATAAGTTCCTGGACTAAGGACTGATAGTGCTTGAGGTGATTAGAGAGACAATGGATTGTATTTCGAACTTGTTTTATGACAATCTATGAATCGCCAAACACTTTCAGATATTGAACTTTCAGGCCAATAGCTTTATATATTCCTTGTACCAAGGCCTCATACTCAGCTGTATTATTTGTGAATTCAAATTCTAACCTACAAGAAAGCATTGTTTTTTCTCCCTCAGGGCTGACTAAAATACACCCTGCTCCTGATCCTTCACTAGATTTGGAACAGTAAAAATGTAAAGACCAAAACAAAGAATTATTAACAATTTTATTTGCAGTATTCTCAGTAACATTAAAATATCTTGATCTGTCGGTTTGTGAGAAATTTTCGATTTGGGATGTGAAATTATTTACTGAGAAAGGAGATGGTTGGGCAATATAATTTCCAAAGAATGATGCAGAAGGATAATTTCCCAAAATATTATTGCTAAATGCAATTGGTTGATTCTCCTGTTTGAATTCTGTGACAGTATGGGTCATGTGTTTCTCCCGATTGATTTTTATTTGATTTGGCTTTCCCTTGTAGGGCAGCCACATATGAGACCAATCGGTAGAAATATACCCATGGAGCTTTTCAAACCAATCCCTGCTCAAGATTAAACCATAAAATTAAGGTATATCAACAATTAAGACATCAATTCTTTGAACTACTCGTGGATCGGACGATAACCTGATAGTAACAGAATTTATTTCCCCTAAGACCTGGACTTTAGTTCTATCTAACTACACAATGTGAATTGAATATTTTTGGGGTTCTATGTTCAGTTTAGAACAAACTGAAGCCAGCATTATATTAGATGATGCCCCTGAGTCATTGTAGATTTCGTAGGTTAAGAGGAAAGGGGGGGTATGGGAATTTGATCTATCTCCAATTAGAATCGTATCAGTAGCCTCAACTCTACCAGAAGGTGGTTGTCCTGAATCATTTGCAGCCTTAGCACTAGGAAGAGGCGAAGAAGGAACTGCGTTCAGTTCCTTAAGAAGCAATTTCTGCTGATGTTTTAATTTACTAAGTTCAAACATGGTGATGTTTGCCTTAGTCTTCTTCATGTCATCAACAATATTGTAATCCATTGAATCTGATACTACCAACGTCTTTGATGTTGAAGGTATATTTGAGGGCGATGGTTGGTTTTGATGCACTGTTGCAGTCGGCTTCCTTGTGGGTACCTTTTCCTTTGTAGTATTTGTACCTGCACTCCTTTTCTTTGAATTTGCCTGGACAGGTTCAGGGGCACTTTTGCTCCTAGTAGTCACAGGAAAAGCTTCTTGTTCAGTTTCGGTGTCGGAGTTAGGCAATATTAAGTCCCACATTCCATGGCATTCAACAACTTCCTCTTCTTCGAATTCATCGGATGGTGCAATTGTTTCATCTTCTTCTTCTTCCTCAGGGTCTGAATCTGCATTGGATATAACATTTGGTGGTTTTGACTTAGGTTCCTTAAAATTCCTATATGGTTTCTTTGTTGAAGTTTCTGCTACTTGCTTTTTAATTTCAACCATTTCAATTGACATTGTTTTGAGGACCTTTTGAAGACCCTCCATATCGTATGGATCTTTGGTGATTTTCTTCTTTGAATCATCCTTGAAATACACTCTTTTGGATTTCCTATCTTTGAGAGCTGCTTTCTTTTCCAAAGAGATTATACGTTTTTCCACAACGAGGGCTTCTTTCATGTTTTCAGCCAAAGTTGGTTTCCCAGCCCTATCTACAAAAATGGCTATATTTGAAGGTAAGGTTGTGATGTACCACTCGCTTCTAATTTGTTCACTTGGTTTGGAATCGTTGGGGATTTTATTCAAGAGCTTATTGAATCGGGAGTTAAAATCCTTAATTGGTTCTCTAGACTCAATCCTTAGATTTGAAAGGTCATTAATGAGTGTGGCCAAGGATTTATCATCGCCATATTTGGTAAGAAACTGCTTCTGAAAGATATTCCAACTGGTAATGGATCCAGAGGGCAAGGAAAAATACCAAGACCCAGCTGATCCTTGTAATGTGTAGGCGAAAAGCCTAATTACAACATCTTCTTCTGTTACTCCTTTTAGATTAACTGACAACATGAAATTATTTATGTGCTCCTCAGCTAATGTTCCAGCGTCTGGATTAAACTTTGGTAACCACTTCTCAGTATAATCAGGTAATGGATGTAATGGTGCAGGCATAATGACTGCACCAGGACTGTTCCATGGATTCTAAGCCATCTTGGGAGTACCAACAATTGCTTGTGGTGTTCCAGGTGCTTGGGGAGGAGGTGGTAATGAAGACTGAATAGGTTGTGATGTTGAAGGTGGTGACCCCTGGTGCACAATAATATGTAATGGGGAAGTGGATGTTTGACTTCGCACTAGAGATGATGAGATGGAAGATGATGGAGAAAAAGTCTCACTACCAGAACCTTCAGTGTTCCTTTTAGCCCTTTTCCTTTGAGGTAAAGGCAACTCAGTTGGCTCAATGCCGAGTTTTTCGCTTTGAAGTCTGGTGAGAGGATGAGGTAGGTGAAATTGCGAAGTCTCATTGCCTTGAGATACTCCAGATCTCTGAGGTGATATAGAGAAGCCTTGAAGTTTCTGGATGATAGACTGAACTTCAGGGGACTCCAGACTTAAACGTTCTGAAGTATGGTGAGGTTGAGCAGTGGTAGTTGATCCCTCTTCTTCTCGTTTGGACAATGGTGTTTCAGAATGCAAACGAGATTTACGAGGTGAGTTGGAGGGTGATTTACTCTGAGAATGGTCTGTAGGTTTCGATTTACTCCCCATTCATAGCGGATGGCCCTCCTTCTAGTGCCAAAAATGTTGATGCCCCAAAAATCATTGCATCAACATCGGGGGATAACCACCCGGTCCGGACCTTAATACAACTCCTTTTCTGTTTGGGATGGTGGCTCTGACTGGATATAATGGGACCAGTTTCCTAGTAATGAATAAAAAGGGGTGGATGAATGATTGGTTTTCTAATAAGTGATAATGAATGGAGGACTTAATCTATAAGTGAAAACGTAAATGACTAATTTATCCCGGGAAGCTTCTATTCTTAAGTGCAACATTTGGTAATCCGTGTTCGTCAATAGGCATATAGATGAAAATATTCAATAAACAAAGACATTCATTGAAATAATAATTGCTTCGTTCAAATAGTTGAACGAAGTAATTGATGAAACATTGTTACACTTCTCTTTTTATATTACTGATACATGTATGATTAGAAGAATAGAAAACTGTAAACATCCAGTAGTGGAAAGTATAAAGACTGATGTTAAAACACATGCATATATTCAATAATAGTAAGAATGATCAAACAACAATTCACATAAAAAGAATAAATTTAGACATAGATAATAGTACCATATGAGTTGAAAACCATTCCCAATGTCAATCGCAATTTGAATTCCTTCTTCCGACTCAGAAATACTTTCAAATAAAGGCAGTAGTGCACATCCACATAAAAGCTTCGTTATCAAAATTTGGAATAATTGGTCCAGTTTTCATAAAAGAATATGCCTGAAGTACAATAGTGCAACTTCAGGTTTAAGTCATATACAAAAACTTACGACCCTTTCTAGATACATGAAAGGGTCTATAAATACTAAATTAAACTAACAAACTACAAAATTAAAATGCTATTAAATTGGTATTTTGATCTTGAATATCTCCCTCCCACAACAATCTGATAATCGACAACATGGTTCATCACTCTGGCTGTTTGCCTTTTGTTCTTAGTTGGCATACTGCCAACATCGGTTCCACTTCTTGAGGGCGGCTGAGACGAGAATTGATTTGAGCAGCATAGGTGGCATCGTGTATATCGGGAATGATACACCCGATTGCATCCGTTAGGAATTTGAGGGCGGCTCTCTGGCTGTAAAGTTTTACTAGGAACAACCAATAGGTGTCCCAAGTTAAACTTTTAATTCCTGTGATCAATCTCCCATTCTTTTCTAGCTCTTGGTAACATGATTGCTCCAATGTCTTAGCTGATAATAATTTACCTGGTGTACATTGAGAGATCATGTTAGATAAATAGAGAGTATTGTTAATCAAGTCAATCAAAATTGTTCGTAGATAAATTGCATCTAGAAACCACTCTCTCTGCTTTCATTAATTGGGACTGCCACTCCATGAAGAGAATTTCTTTATGGGATTCTAAGATTTTAGGCAAGTTTGCTGCCTGTCCCTAATTAATGTCCTGCCAAGTAAGAAAATCCGTTAAAGTCTCATCGTCTTGCTCTAAGTCCTGCCTGGCATCAACTGATTTATCTATTATAGATGTTGTTATGTCACACAGAGGTTCAACTTGGGCAATTTTATGACACAACAATATTATTTGTGTTATTAGTGCCTTATTAATCTGTATTGCCTCTGCTATGAAATTGGCAGGCTGGGGAAGGCTCTTGAACTTTTCTACTTGAGCTGATAATTGAGAAATTTGCTCATCTTTTGATTTTACCATCTGTTCATTCATTGCCTTCAACTTTGCTAATTCCTTTGATAATTATTTCTGCCTCTGAATCGCTCCCGAATCTGCCCTCTATTTCTCTTCATGCAACTGTTTGTTCAGTTGGTTATTTAATTGTTGTTGCGTGGACAGTTGTTGTTGTAGTTGTTCTGCTTTCTACTGTGCTTCCGATAGTTGTGTTTGTAGTGAAGCAATCGCCTGATCCTTTTCTTTAAACAAATTGCTCACCTTCGATGCCTTACCCATGGTGGCTGCCGAATAGGCACCAACATATTGGGACAACTTTGTCAGGTCATCGGAGGGGTCGAATTCTTCCTTCCACACTACATTGGCTGTTACTGTTTGTTCAAGGAACAAGGAAGGTTGATCAATCCTTCTCCTTTTCCGCTGTTGCTTTATTACAGCCCTGCGTTTTGGGCTATAGAAGACATCCAATGGAGGAATATCCTCCACCTCCAAAATGATTTGATTTGAAGGATCTTTGGGAATTATTTCTAATTCCGTAGTCAGGGGTAGACCGCTGGTTCGTTCGCTTGGAACCTATTTTGATGCTATATCCTGTGTATCGGCTGCTTTGGATGTATCGACATCCCTTGAGCTCTCAAGATTTCTTATAATTGAATTAAATTGTTGCCATTCCTGGAGCAATTTTGGGTCAATCTGAGTGTCGACATTCATCTCCTTGCTGCTCTACTCCTGCTGCATTTTTTGTTCCTCCTCACGTCTTCTCTCCTGTTCTTTCCTTTGCGCTTCCTCTCTGTCTTTCCTCTGTGCTTCCTCTTGTTCTTTCCTCTTTGCTTCTTCCTATTCTAACCTCCAAAGTTCATCTTGCTCTCTTCTTTGTACTTGCTCGAAAATTTCTGATGTAGCAGGAGGTTCGTTGGTAAGCTGTTGTTCAGGCTCGCTTGATTGTATCATCGGGGCAGTGGCTAACAAATCTAGAGGCAGAGTTTGCAAACTCTACTCTCTAAGTTTGTTAAATTCAACTAACCCGTCGTCATGGTATCTCATCTTAGATATCGCTTGCACCTGAAATATTGACTCGGCCGAGGAGAACAGGTCATCAAACTCATCTTCCTTGTGTTCAAATTTAGTGAGTTTGGCTTGGTCTAGAACATTATAGACGACTTTTTTCGGATCAAAGCGTCTGTTAGGCAGAGTGGCGAGATTTAGTATATTAATCTTTGTCGCCTCTTTCTCTGCATGCTTATAATCATGCAGAGTATAGATGCCACACCTTAGAGGAAAAGGAGGCTAGACTTGCTTCTTTGAATTTCTGAGAGTCTTTGTAGCCGATGCGGATGTAAGCTGATATGCTATCTCTCGAGCTAATAGTTTGTTTGGTATATACAAGGGGAGGATATGAGGACTCGCTTGACTGCCGAAAACTCTTACATAAGTGAATTTTTCTTCTCTGAACCATGTTCCTAAGGCTGTCAAGTCAATCTCTGCTAGAGAGGAAATTTTAGGAGCAGGTTTATCAAAAATTGCATAGTAAATAGGTAGCATGAATCCATTGCAGACTTGATATAGGTGGTGTTTATAATGGGCTTTCCAATACTTATGGTGATAGATATGAATGGGCATGGGGTCCTGTGGAGTCCATCTCCACCCTAGCACATGAAACTCATAATTAAAACAGAGGGTGTCCAAAATGTAGGCACTAAAGTAAAATGGAGGGATGAATCTATCAGTAACACGGGATTTGTTTCTGAAGTCAAGAATAGTTGTTGCTAACTTATCCGATAATATATTCCCCCAATCCATGATTTCACTATTACATGTTTCTTCCATCAATGGTACCATATCTATGGAAAATTTGGAGGATTCATGCAACCCCCACATTTGACACATCATAGCCCCAGCATAACAATAAGGAGAACATAAGGAATCGACGTAGTACTTACCCAAAGACTCATGCTTGTGTTTCGCTGGGTTTTGTCTCCATTCCCGTATAGGCTCTGACTCAGTTTCATTTTCGTCTCTAAACTTCTCCAGGAATTCTTTATTATACTTCTTCTCTAGTTCGGGAAAATGGTACATTTGTCTCAAGTCATTGGGCTGAAACGAACCGAACACTCTCCCATCAATAGTGCAGAATGTTCTATTCGTAATTGGAATTTCTTCAACGACCCATCTCACCACATCTGTATATGGAAGAATTTGCTCTCGAGCCGCTATTCTGTGCAGGTAGGAATCAGCCAAATCTTTTAAAGTAGCATCAGATTTCCAGCTTGAGCCTGATGTAGCTTGTACCGATGTTTGTCGAGGTTCCTCAGCTTCAACCAGGTTGTAAATGCTCTGCCAAGTGGTATTACCGAGACCAAGACATGTGGTATCCGAGGTTAATCCTTTTTTGCTTGGTCCCTGATCGGCAACATGTTGTCTTGTTGCCACAGAAGCTGAAGGTGTTCCAAATTTCTTAGTTTTCTTCCCCATTTGGTCTGAATTTGCTATTGCGGAGAAGCTCTGCACAAGAGATACAATGAACGTAATGCGGAGAATAGATGGCGAAAACCAAGTATGGAAGAATTATGCCAATCAATGAATAATGGAAGATTATGATAAGGCTCCCGCAGATACAATCTCTGAAGGGATTTAGGCATAACTGCTCGATTAATTGGCCGTTTAAACCTGTCAATTATTTAAATGCTCATCATATCCTTTATTTGCCGAATAATCTATTTAAGCGTGGATTTGATTTTTTGGCGGTTGGGTGCTAGTGAATCACTATCGGGAAGAGACAGGCTTGTAATAATAATTAATACAATATGCTGAAGCCATACCAATCCTTTTTGAAAGTCGCGGTTGGCTTTATCGCAATCACCAATCAGAGGAAACCTTGAGCAGTTTTATTTAGGTTATTGTTGAATTGCCGATCGCCGATAGCGATATCGCTTAACTCACATCGGGAGCTTTAAGGAGAAGACATTTCGTTGTATTCGTATCGCATTCCCTGATTGCCGATAATGATATCGCATCGGAGTAAAGAGAGGGGCCTTTTGTTATGATTGTTTATTTTTCCCGATAGCCGATGGTTATTCACGCTTTGTCGCATCGGGGAGAACCAATGAGTCTTTGTTATGCATCCTTTGTTATTGTGATATACGATCTTGCGATCGCTTTATCACAATAATAAAGAATTATTCATTTTTATTATAAGATTGATTATTTATTAACTCAAAGGGTTTTATAATGTTTCGTTTGTTTTCGGACCTTTAGAGGAATGATAAGTTAATACCAATTTAATCTAAATGGGACCCATTTCATATTATAGTTTTCTAAAGTAAAATTTTATGAAATGGGGGGTTTTTGTATAGCACAATAGTAGGAAAAGTCCAAGTCTGTGATTTTCCAACCAGCATAACCTCATCGCAGAAGGGGACAATAATTTCTTTATTGCCCTTCAAGAAATCCTACCCCAATATCATGTCAAAATCGTTCATCTCCATCACCATGAAGTCCAACCAACCTTGCCAGTATTTAATCTGCACAGGCACTTCGTGTGCCAAACCCGTCACTCTAGCACTTGAGTTCACTGCCTTGACCTCCACATTTGATGGGAAAATCTTCAGTCCAACTTCCTTTGCTAGTTGTGTCGTCATAAAGTTATGTGTGGCTCCCATGTCCACTAGTGATTGAATGGTCTTGCCATGAACCACCAAGTCTACGAAACCCAAACTATGAATCCATGATTTATCCATAACTTCAGACTGCATACTTTCCTCGTCTCTACAATCATCTCTGATACCACTTGTCACACCCCTAATTCTTTTTTCATAAATTGGCTTTCTTGTGGCATCAGCCAAACACTTAATTTTTCATTCGTTAACATGTTTCCCGAACTACGCCTAACATTCACTTCATTAACCATATTAAGCATTTAATGTGTGGAATACATTAAATAACATTCACCAGCATAAGACACTTAAAACATATGCAAGTAATATTTTTATTATAAAATCTGTTTTTACATTCACTGGGAGGAAAACCTTCAACCGACGTTATACAGGTTTTCACCATTCAGCTGTCATACAGCTTGGCCTCTGGCCGCTGCACCGTTCAGCCTCACTCGAATGCCTTCGTTTGCACCTCAGATGCTGCCTTCGTTTAGGCCTGCATGGCTCGTCGTGCGACCTCACCCATTGCAACACTCCACCGTGTCAACACTTCATTCGGTGGGCGCTTGCTCCACAAGTCTCCCTGATCACACCTCAAATGATCCTTCAACTGTCGACGCTCTCGCCCTGCGTTGCCCTACCAATCGCAGTCGCAACCTCGCTCGGAAGACACACATGCCCATGTTGCCCTACTCGCAACTCGTCTGCACAATATCACGTTTAGTCTTTCCCGTTGTGCAGGCGCATCTGCCAACCCACTCTTCTACCGCAAAGCTAAGTTATGTGTGGAGCTCGCACTTCTTGCTTCTCATTACAATGCTTCACCACTTCTTTTATACGAGTGTTAACCCATTTGGGTGGGGGCTTCGACCATGAGCTAAGTTGACCCACCACCAAGTTTATTCCATCATCGGCTTGGGGTAGGGGCGCCCGCACATAGGACCGCCCACCCTCCTATATACATGACCTTAACACTTAGTCACATTTCGCTTTCGGACCTCGCATTTCTGTCAGCTTGTCACCTTCATCGGGCGCACACCCTTGCTTGCTGAGTCACCTCCCAGTGCGCCTCCTAGCTCGCCGCCCAACGAGTTGCCCATCGCTCGTTCGTTTCAACATTTAGGCACACCTGATCGACGTGCCTGTGCCGCCTGACCATCACAATAACTTGCAAGCGTTACACCCTGGGTGTAGCTAAGGACCAATAGGGCGATCTCTCCATCACGTGGTCCCTCGTTAATTAACCATTGCTCCCCTAACCTCTTATCAATCATATTGTAATGCAACACGAATAATAATAATAGTGCAATGCTCTTAATAAAAAATGAGCCTGCTCAAAGAGAGGGGCGAGACTGTAAAAGATTGAGTACCTTCAGTTGCAATAATAGGCAGTGGCATTAGTAAGTCACCCGTGACAAAAATGCAATTAAAAAAATGAGCCTGCTAAAAGAGAGGGGTGACACCTTAACAGATTCAATACCTTTAGTTGCAATAGTTAAAATTTATAATCAAAACTACATTCATTATTTAAAATATTGTGTACATTTTGAAGTCGTGATCATATAGTGGAAAGAGAGTAAATTGTTAATTATAAATCATCTTATGTTATCTATATTATATTTAAAATACTTGTTTAGATTTTAATTAAGTATATATCTATCTATATATTATAATAATAATATTTACATTCAATCAATTAATAATTTTATTATTAATCCTAAAATATTTACAAATTATTATTATTAATTATTTTTAATTTGTAATTTTACAAAATAAAATATTTTATGAGAGAAATGTTATATATATATTTTATTTTAATATTTGTTAAAATTTTAATAATTTTTTTTTAGGTAAGACCAATAGGGGATTTGTACTAGTGACCCTATCACATGAAGTGCCTTAACAATGCACCCATCACCGTCAATCCAAAGCCCCATGGTCTAAATTTTAATAAACATTCTTAACAAATATTTTTAGAAAATAAAAACGTTACAAATATTTTATAAATATTTACCAATAATTTTAAAAGTAATAAATTATTTTATGTAATATATTTTGGATAAATTATTGGTAATGGATGTAAATTACTAAATTTAAAAAAATTAAAATTACAAACATCCTTATCCTCATTAATGAATAATGAAAAGAGTAAATATGCACTTGTATTCTCTAGGTTGCCATTTCATTCAGTGACATTTTTCTCCTTCCAATTATGTGTAGACTTTAAATAAATTTATAAAGTATCATTGGCAAACTTAAAGCTTTGCAATTTTGGACGATGTGCCTAACATGAATTTATTTTACTGTGATTCTCTTTGCTAAAATCTGTGGAGCTCGTGTATAGAAGATTTCAATCCATCTATATATGCGCACTGCAAGATTCACTTCACTTTCATACAAAATTATTTTCATCCTTATCAATGTTATCTCAGGACTAAGTACTATTGTCATTATAGTAAAATTTAGTTCATTTTTCAGAAAAAATTCTCGCCTCTGATGGAGAGGCATACAAAATGAAATCTAAATTTAATTTTTATTAAATGTAGTTCCAATTTTGAGGAAAGGGTTTTGGTATGAAATGCTACCAACATTTACCAGACCTGCATATCTACTTAAAGCGAAAGCTTCGACCCTCTCACTAGTAAGCAACAATGACTATTCATCATTTAAATTTTCTCTAAAAGAATGAATATCAATTGCAACGAGATGTTGTACGAGACCACTAATTAGTTTATGCTTGAAGGCCACCATGATCAAAGCTTTTGGTTCTTGCAGGGAGGAAGAGGACACCCACGGAGGTAATCATTGTGAGCATAAGCAGAATTCAGGAAAATAGTTAAGTGTTTCGCTTGAGGAATCTGGCCACAAAGACGATTATTTCTCATATTCATATGCTTAAAATGCTTCAAACCCAACATCTGCCCTGTAATTTTCCCTTTGAAATCGTTCCATGACAGACCCAACCATCTCAGCTCCTTCAGCTCGCCCATGGGCCCCAGTATCTTACCCACCATCCGATTTCTTGAGAAATATAGGCGCTCAATTTTCTTTAACATGGAGATCGAAGTTGGAACATTGCCCTTCAAACGATTACCTGATAAGCCCAGCCACTTGATGGTGTGCTCGCCATTGGTCTTCGGGACCCTGCTTGTGATCTCGTTGTTGTTAGATTGATGAACTCCAGGCATCCCCCTGGGGATGGGCAAGATTCTAAGATATTGTCACTAAAGAGTTTCTCAATAGACCCATACAATTTATTTCAATGAAGATCAAGAACTGAGATGGAATCAGGCAAGGAAACCTCAGAGAGATTGGAGTTGAGACTGTTGTTGGAGAGATAAAAATTTTCCAAGCTTGTCATGTTCTTTAGAAGGTGACTTATATCTCCTGTAATATTGTTGTTAGAAAGATCAATGGAACTTACCAAGGAATTCATGGCAATAGGCTTCCATGTGCTCAGACATTGTTTGACCCCACAACCTGCAAGGTGAATATTTTCCATCTCTTTTCTAGTTATCCGGTTTGGAATCCTACCCAGATGCAAATTATTGTAAGACAAATCAAGACATAGTAGAGTAGAGGTTTTGGCTAGGCCAGAGGGAAGGGGATTAGAAAAGTGGTTTTTTGGAAGTTTTATATTATTGATATATTCAGGAATAACTCCTACAAGCATATTTTCACTCAGAGAAAGGGTAGCGAGAGAATTCATCTAACCTAGAGAGTATGGAACAAGGAATTGGGCCTGTGAATTCATTGTCAGAGAGGTCCAGGTATGCTAGATTTCTGAGCTCTTCTCACAACAATTCTCTCATTCTAGTATCCTCCATGTTCAGTTATATAAATTCCACTGAAAATTCAAACGAGCTTTCTTGAAAATCCAGAAAATAGTGCACACAGATATCAAGTGGAGACTAGAAAGGTGTCCTAAAAATCTGTGTACATATGTCAAATGGAAAATAAAAGTGTAGAAGACTGACTCAATCAAAAGAAGACCTATCGACCTATTAAAACAATACCGACTCAATCAAAAGAAGGCCTATCGACCTAATAAAACAAGATGGGTGTAATAGAAAAGCAACGAGGAGTTATAATGGTAGTGAATGTGCAGAATTTAGTTGTCTTTTTATGGGTTAAGATCTAAGAACTTGTGATTATTTAAATTTCATATTATTATGAGGCATATTTTATTTCTTACTCAAAGGGAGATGTGTCTTTTATATCTTATTAGGAAGAGAAATAATTTTTATTATGTTCAACTTAAGTTGATATTTGTTTGTTTTTAAAATAAAAATAAAATATTATCTTAAAAGAAATGTTCACTATAATAATAAATAAAAATGAATGTATACGTTTGATTATCTTTAATTAAAAATATCATAAAACATCAATAATCTCACTCTTATTGTAACTGCTTAGTTCATTGGTAATTTCTTAGTTAGTTGTTGCAGAGACAGGTAATTGCTTAGTTAGTTGTTGCAGAGACAAATATTTTTACAGAAAATATGAATAATGAGTGGGCTCAATATGTTCAACTTATATTAACGTGTTCAAGTTATAGGACTTAAATATTTGTAAACATTCCCCGGATGCGGGTGATCCTCTGGTACAGACACCTCACCCTCCATGCGTGCCCAGCGTAAGGCCGCCGGATCGACACCTGGATGGACACTACTGTGAGTTTATTACTCCGGTTTTCGATGAAGGCAATTCAATGTAGTTTGTTGGGTTATGGAGCGGAGGTCTCTTCAGACATTAACTCGGATCAACTGAACGCAGGTGCATTAACGCTCCTCCGCAGCTCGATTTTACCTTATAAATAAAAATAGTGATTATGTAACCATAATTAAAATCTAATTAATAAGCACATATAAAAAATTTAGTACTTACAAATAAAATAATATTTTTAGCTATGTATATTCACACTCACTTTACCATAAATATAATTAACTTGTAAATAGGTTTTTTTACAATACTATGGGCTAATACCTTGACTTATCAACACCACATGCTCAAAAACCATCTCTCATTTCAAAATCAACATATTTTATAAACAATTTATTTGAATTTATTTTATAACATTTTTTAATTAAATAAAAAATTATAATTACTTTTCAAATATAATTAAACTCTCTATTGCAATAAAATGTATAAGATATATAAATAGTCGCTATAAATTAAGATCCATTTTACCATATAAATTACAATAATAATTTTGTAACCATGGATATTCATCTCATTTTGCTGTAAATTGACTTTGTTACCATGCATAGCTGATGATTACTAGATGTGGGGTAGCCGTCTTTCATTTCATAGCGAAAATATTTTATCTTTTTTTTCCCTTTAGTTTTATTGCATTCTGCACCTGATCAATCAGTCCGAGGAAGGCGCAACTGGTGACGACGAGGCCTCTCGGCCAGCAGCTTCGGAAATGCAAGAAGCTAAGGGCTCCGACCCACAGACCTCGGGCGAGTAAGCTCTTCTTTTGTTGGGTCGCTGCCTCCGCTCTAGTTTTTTGGCACTTCTCTCCTCTCAAATGCTGGATTTTCTCTCTTTTTCTGATATGCTTACTGTACTGCTGAGGTCTTCCTCAGCCCATATTAGTCTTTTTGCTGTAACTACGGTAATCACCCGTTCTAGTGACTGGTCGAAGAATTTTTGTGGTTGGCTTCCTCTACTTGGCATCTCTTACAAGCAAGAAGTATTTTTGTAATGGCTTCACTCTCTCTGCTGACCTGAGCAAACTTCTCTCTCACAGGCTCAACGGTCTTTCTCTGTTCAAAGGTTTTTTTGCTGAGGGCTGGGAAACTGGCCCTCTGAGGCTAAGACCTCACTGTAAATATTTTTACCTCTTATTTTAATAGAATTAGCGCTTATTC
>APFE030724952.1:89715-109056 GCA_000404065.3 Pinus taeda
AATAAAAATTAATAATTATAAGTTTTAATTATTAAACTAGATCCATATTAAATTTGGATCTATTCCACGTGCAAACCTTTCCTTAAGTTTTGTTTACACCTTCGAGATTTGATGCCTCTTGGCACGATAGTGTAAAGGAGATGTAGAAAACATATTTCACTTTCACTCTTAGGCAAAAATAAAATATCTCACTGTCCATATAAAGTATCATAGTTTATACCAACTTTAAAGAGAAAGAAACAATTAAAAGTAAAAAGCATTTTATATTTTCACTTTGAATGGGAAGGAGATATATAACTAAAAGCAAAACTTTTACTTACTTTATATTAAGAATAATAAGAGTTTTGTTTACACCTTGGAGATTTGATGCCTCTTGGCACGATAGTGTAAAGGAGATGTAGAAAAGATATTTCACTTTCACTCTTAGGCATAAATAAAATATCTCACTGTCCATATAAAGTATCATAGTTTATACCAACTTTAAAGAGAAAGAAACAATTAAAAGTAAAAAGCATTTTATATTTTCACTTTGAATGGGAAGGAGATATATAACTAAAAGCAAAACTTTTACTTACTTTATATTAAGAATAATAAGAAAGACACGTGTGATTCTTTTATTTCTGAATATAACATTTATTTGTAACATTTAAAAATTAATAATAAATTAATGTAAGTCATAAATAAAATATTTGGGTTAAGTAATATTTATGTATATTTAAAAAATAATATTAATAAAAGGCAATATTTGAATGTAAATAAAAGTGATTCATAATAAATTTTTAATGTTTTATATTATGTAATATTATATATGGTTAGTGATGTATAGTAATATCAACCATGTATATAAATTATATATGGTTTAAAAATATTGTATATATTATATGATCAAAAATGAAAAAATTATGGTTAAAAATCAAGTTCTCTTATTATGATACCTTTTGACTATTTTTAAGTTATGTATTTTTGATCAATTTTGTTCTAAATGTAGTAAAAGTTTGTTGAAATTGCAAGTTCAAGATCTATAGTATATACAATTCTAGTGCAAGGGGATTTTCAAGGCATTGAATCCATTTATGTATTCACAAATGCAATTTAAAGAGTGATTTATTTGTGTGTGTGTGTGTTAACCATGAATCTATCAAATGCCAAGAGAGATCAAAGTGTGCAAACCTTTTTTCAAGTTTTGCACTATAAAAAAGTTTTCACCTCAAAGGATTTTATCCCTTATATATGTGTGTGTGTGTGTGTTAACCATGAATCTATCAAATGCCAAGAGAGATCAAAGTGTGCAAACCTTTTTTCAAATTTTGCACTGTAAAAAAGTTTTCACCTCAAAGGATTTGATCCCTCTACGGACTTGCTAGATCCATGGTTTAGATGGGTCTATACTGGTCATAATTAAACAATGTGGAGTAATAAAAAAATAAGAGGAAGTTGTGATGTTAGAGTTTAAATAAAGGAGAGGGAAGTGTTATCAAGAATTAATGATAATGTTGAACTTAACTTGATTGTTGATTCTAGGAATATTTTGGAATGAGTTGAGTATAAATAAAGTAAATTTTTTGACTTCACTCTTGTTAGTCCAATTATGAAATATTTCAAACTCACAGAAAGATCACTACAATGTTAATAGCCCATAATTATGAGATATTATGTCATTCAATTTTGTATTTATTCTAGATAAAAATTGTTTGTTATATATATATATATATATATAATAATATGAATATATATATATATATTATTTCATAAACAATGTTTCACTTATTTTTGTAATTAAATATTTTGAATAAAAATCTTTAAATGCATGTTAATAATTGAAAAATATAAGTGAGTTTTTGCAACACTTATATACATTAATCATAAGATTGTAATGGAAACCCTAAAGTCTTTGGTTGCCCATGTATTTGGGGTATTTTTAGCTTTATGATTCTTTCCTTTATCCGAAGCTCCCTCATTGTGTCACCATTGCTACAGACCTGTTAAACTGTGAGGAATGGTTTTTGCAGCAGGGTTTTTCTATCCTCAAAGGTGATTTCATCGCTTCATATCACTCGAGATTTTAAATCTTCATTAGGTCACTCTCGGGGGGTACCCTCTGTCTATAGGTGTACATTGTTGACTTTGTCTCTACATTCATAGCCAAAATCCAAGCTTGAACATGAATCCCTTTCATCTTAATGCGACTCCCACATTGGGGTAGGTAGCTTTAGGAAGGTTTTTTGCTCAAAGATTATGGTATAACCAAGGATGCCTTAATCCTCTTAGTATCAAGACTAGATGGATGAGCCAAAAGGATGGGGTGCATGCTCTTCCTCTCAACCACAATCTTTTAAGTATGCCTAGTGTTTAACTCTTATGTTACAAGGGCTTCCTAGACCATGCCACTAAAAGTGGTTTTACACACTCTATCTCAAGATTCTATTTTCCAGGTCTTGTGGAAGTTAACCTTTCTTCCCTATCCCAATACCCCAGCCTCTCTAACGTTGGTGTGCAACCATGGAAAGAGAAAAATGTCGAATTAATTCCATTAAGTGCATTAATTGTAAGGGCTATTTTTAAATTCAACTTGGGTGATGGATGTAACTTTGATGATGTTATGATTCAACTAATCCAAAGAAACCATGCAAGTAGATGCAAATGCAAAATTTTGATTTCAATGAATCCTAATTGAAGCAAGGAAGAAATCTTTTTTCTTTTAATATGCAACAATGCACATAGTCCTCACTTCTCTCTCATTCGAGATTTTGATCTATCAGTAAAAACAGAAAAACTAGCTACACTTGTGTAAAAAAGAAGAAGGAAACAATAAAAAACTGCTAAAAATCAAAAGCCCTGAGTCTACCAACAAGAATGCACTATGATGTGAAAAAAAAATTTCAATCGAGTAACAAGCTCACAATAGAAAACCAGTTCAGGGATGTCAGTACAATGATGCCAAATAGGTATCTAAACGCCAATGTGCCTAACAAGAATCAAAACCTAAGAAGAAATTTTAAACCCTAATTAAATAACTAAGTTCACAAGATTACATGCAAACTCAACAAAAATAACAACAAGCCAAGTCTAAAACTATAGATCCGGATATAGACACCTATAGGCTTATTGATATGCAAAAATTGCCTGAGAGATATGAGCTTAACCCCTTAATTTCTAAGGAAAATTGCCTTCAGTGCTCTATTGTGAAGGATTTACTGTACCAGAGAGGCTATCAACACTCTTAGGCGATGTACAGACCAAAACAATAGGCCATAAATGCCTTATTATGAATTACATGTGCTAAAAAGAGGGAAAAAGAAGATCTAGGAGATTTTTGGATTAGGGTTTCATATCCAATATTTTAATAAGTTTATAAACCACTGTAAAAAATCAGGGAACCAGAAAATCCTCAAGAAAAATGAATCACAATAGGCTAAAAAAATACACTTACTAGGAGCATCCCTAGTGGAGTCTCAAATTCTATATGAGGGAGAATTTTTCCTGTAGTAACAGGTTACTTTAGACCCAACAAGCTTTTCCCAGGGCCTACCTTGACAATGTGTGTGAATGCAGAAGTAAAGTTAAGAAAATCAGAAAGTCCCAAGAACTTTAGATTACAAGAAGAAAGTAGAGAAGATACCTCTCAATGCTAGAATTCTATCTCTAGTTGGTGATGCCAACTCTAGGAAGATCTCCTAAATATATTTTTTCTTAGATCTCTCAAGTAACCTGTACAAAAAGAAGGAAACCAATCCTTCCATCCTGCAAAATAATTTTAGTGAAAAACACAAAACATCAATCACATAAAATACTAGAGAATATGAGAGATGAATATGGGGAGGATCCTTTATTACTATATCCCTTGAATTGAACAAGAGTACATTGTTGAGTTATCCAGCCTCTGCCCTTGGTTTTCTTCCTAACCTCCATGCTCACTGGTGTGCATTTTCATGCATAAGTTTATTGCGGTCACAATTCTAGCAACATTTTGGCATTAGTTCATTTCTTCTCCCTATGACTCGCGAAGAGATTTGTTTATATAGATTTTCCTCACGATTGTCTTTAATTAAAACTAGACACTTTTTTTATTATATCATAGGTCATGTTCAAGTTAGACCAAATTAATCATTATTTTAATCAAAGTTGTTAAATTGGATTTAATACAAGCTTATCTAGTTGAAGTTTCACACTATTTCATAAGTCTAGTGCAAAGAGGGTGTTTATGGGCTACTAGTTTGGTCCCCATAACTAGGAAGGAGCATTGTTAGGCCTGCTGGTTTGGTCCTCACCAATAGGAAAGATCATTGATCCCTCAAAGCACCATTTTCTTCAATGTTTCACCAATCACAATTTGATCCTCTTAGAAAAGGATTTATTTTTCTTCTAGACCCTAGGGAGTGGCCTTTTGAGCTATAACACAACACCCCCTTAACACTCAAGAATATATGAGTTTAGTGATGGGTGTGAAATAAACTCTATGGAATTCCGTATGTAATTATTCCTTTGTTGATATGGAGTAGATCATTATATTGCTTTCATCCATATCAATGCTTTTAGAGTGGAAAAAGTGGAGGAATAAGCTCCTAGGACCATTTTTACCAGTGAGACCCAGTTTGGAAAATTGGGATCTCAAACCTTCAGGGGGAATTTTGATGCATCAAACGATTGTTTTTGGTGGGTGGGGGGGGTGAAACTTTTGCACTTTAGAGTCACACCTTCTTTCCTTATTTTACACACATAGATCTTTCTGACGACACAATAATTGCATCAAACAGAGTCTGTATGTGAAAGTTATGCCACTCATAGGTTGACCTTCTTGTTTTTACCACCATAATTCCAGAGGATGCCATGCCAACCCCCATTGTTGATGGAAAAGGGGTTAGCCATGTGATTATGATGAAGAATACTCTAGAAGAGTCTATATTGTAACTCTGGTTAAGGATTGAGGTAGTAAAACCTAACCATCAATAGGCTATTGGGATGTGTCATAGCTGGGCCACTAAGAGGAAAAGGGGTTCCATTCTTTTGAGCGAATTTGTTTCATAACTGAGAAAAAATAGTCGAGAGGGGTAAGAGAAAAAAAAAGAGAGAGAATATTTGTGCATTGTAGTAGCCCACATGCCATAGGCCATACTTATACTTGCAGCCATATTTGCATTCAGAGAAAGAGAGTAAAGCGACCTCACCTTGTAGCTGGGGTTTTCTCCTAAAAGGGATTACTAGGTCATATCATGTGTCAAATGTGTGTGTGATATTTATTTCATTATTATCTATGTTCTGTATAATTTTAAATTCATATGCATTCACTATTAGCAGTAAATCTACAAACCCAAAAACTAATAAAACTATAATAGTGTAGAATTTCATATTTTAAATATAATTTTATCAAATATGTTCTGATGAACTGTCCAATGGAATATCCATGAAAATTTATAGATCATATTGGTGTTAGAGTAGGTTTCATTTGGTATATTATGGAGTTTTACAAGGGATCTAGATTAGCTGGGCCAAAAGTCATAAAACCCTAATCATGACTGAAAAATTTGTGAATAACCCTCGTGATCTTGTACATGAGAGGTTTTTGTGGCTAGAACAACAAGTCATAGATATAAGTAATAATTTAAAACTCCCCATTGCGGCCCTGACCGATAAGCTTGGGATATTCAAAGAAGATGTGGGTTCTAATGTATAGGAAAAATAAAAAAGGGGGATCATGAGATCGGGAAGATACGAAGAACCAACCAAAGAAAGGACTTGAAAAAGATAAACCCAATTCGAATGCCATGAATCTATAACAACCCCTATTCAAAATGGAAGCGAAGGTCAATATTAAGTCGTATCACAATGAGATCGATGTTTTGAAGCTAAATCACTAGCTGCAACAACTGAAAGTTTATTTCAGTGTTCATCAAATTGAGGAAGAATGGAAGATTTCATTTGCATAACTCAAATAAGAGGACCATGCCCTAAATTGGTGTGAAATCCACACAGAGACCCTGAGTTTGGAGGGAGAGCCTCTAGTGACTAAGTGAGAGGACTTCAAAACACTCATTCAGTCACAATTTTACCCTATTCAATATGTAGAGGATCCATGGATCTGATGGTACTACTTCAGGAAAAAGTCAGGGAAAAGTGTGTAGGAGTACACCACAAAGTTTAGAAATATGGAGATAATATTGAGTATCTCCCCAAAGAACCCAAATGTGTTCCTCACGTATTTGGGGGTTAGGTCTACACCACCATCTTTGAGAGCAAGTGATGTTGTTCAAGCCCAAATTAGTGGACGACGCTTGTGTACAAGCATAATACCTAGAGTGCATATATATAAAAAAAAGAACAATCAAGTGGATTGAAGTAGAAGGAGCAACATGAAACTTCTAGGGAGGGGAAGAAGAATAAAAAAGGGGAAAAATATGCAAAAAGTGGATGCAAGTGTAGGTGCAAAAAAGTGGATGCAATAGAGGATGCAAAAGTAGGTGAAACAAATTAGGTGTCAAACTTGATGCAAAACCTGGCACAAAACTTGGTGCAAAGGGTGGCACAAAAATTGGGGTAAAACCTCATGCAAAACCTCATGCTAAACTTGGTGCAAAACTTGGTGCAAATTTTGCATATTTGATAAATGGATGCAAATAGCACCAAAAATGGGCTCTAGACACAAAAAAGGAAGCAAAAAGGGATGCTAATCATAGGGTTTTGTTGCAGTGGATGATTTTTGGGGGTAAAACTTTTCCACTATAGTGCCACATATTTTTTTCCTATTCTACACACAAAGGCCTTTCCAACAGTGCAATAATCACATCAATCTGAGTCTGTATGCGATAATTATGCCACTTAGAAGGTTACCCTTCTGTTTTCATCATCATAAGTCGAGAGGATGTCATGTAAACCCCCATTATTCATGGAAAGGGGGATAGACACATGATTATGATGAAGAAGACTATATAAGAGTCTATATTTTACCTTTGGTTAAGGGTTAAGGTAGTCAAACCTAGGAAGTAGTAGGCTATCAAGTTGTGTCATAGCCGGGGCACTAGGAGGAAAAGGGGCTTCATTATTTCGAGTGCATTTGTTCCATAGTTGAGAAAAAATCGCTGAGAGGGATAGGAGATAGAGCACACAAATATTATTTTTTCACTGTAGTAGCCCATAAGCCACAAGCCATACCTGTTTGTACTTGCAACCATATTTACATTCAAATAAAGAAAGCAAAACAACCTCACCTTCATGTTGGTGTTTTATCTTGAATGGGTTTCCCAAGTCATATCTTATGTCAAATGTCTGTGTGAGATTCGTTTCATTGTTCTCTATTTTTTGCATAATTTTAAATTAGCCAACAATGTATATATTCTCACAATGAATATATAAGTATTTTTCTTTGGATAAAACATATAATACTATTATTATATAATGATGTCATTTATGTATTTATGTCATAATTGATTTATTACTATCAATGTAACATTGTTAATGTTATTAATTACATGACTACTAATATCATTATTAATATTAATGTTACTAATAATAATGATAATAGTAATATTACTATTAGTATTAGTAATATTGTTATATTGTTAATATTAATGTTATTAGATAAATATTATTAATAACATTAATACAAAATTTTGTATATATAATAACATCAATAGATTTATGCTATTTTGGTGTCAGATACAGATACTTTGTTGAAAAGTAAAGGGTTATAGCAGTATACCAACTTTTCCCTTTGAGAGTTCAGATGGAAAAGGTTAGGGTTTTAGGCTTTGGGTGCCTAGGGTTTGACGCAAGAAGGCAACCCTAGCTGCATGGATGACATCCGTAAGCAGGGCTTTATCAACATTTCGCTCACACACGGCAGTAGACAGACACATTTGGGGATTCGTACACTTAGGGATTTATTGGAATCATTCTCGTGTAACCTCAAGGAGGGTAAAACATTTTCGTTGTCCCATTTTCTTAGCGCCCATATGCATAGGGATTTTACTAGGGGAAAGAAAGAGTCAACGAAGTTATTTTTTTGATTACTCACTCTGACAGTGGAAATGGTCATCCCGAGAGACTATGTCGACGTGGATCTCGAGCCGAAATACATCCTATCAGTTTGGGGTCTAGAGCCAACTTAGCAGAACTTGGACAAGGTAAGGTTAGTAGCTAGATCCCCAACAAGAAAATGGGTCTATCGGGGCTGGAGCGAAATTATGAAAGAAATTTCAGGATTCTGGAGGAAGGTAAATCCATCTCTACCATAATAGTACTTTGGGATTTTGATAAAGGGTTTGAGGGTGGTTAGACAACTCAAATGAGAACAACACATCATTATACAAGGGCGTCAGTGGATCTCCTGGTAATCCCCATAATCTCTTTAGATATTCTTGAGTTTGTAGGTCTTACGGGAGGGCTTGAAGATATAGTTAAGAGCTATGGGCTATGGGGGAATGAGGGGCTTAAATCGTGTTTGGTCAAAGATTTGCATGTAAAAGACAAGGGCTTGGCCCAAAGCTTTGACAAAAACCTTGCCATTAAAATTTATTATAAGCAAAGAGAGGACGCGATAAGAGATCCCCAACAATCTAGGAGCTAAAAAAATCCTGAAAGGGAATGAAAAATTATTTGGAAATTCGGTGCGGAAGGTAGGTGAAATCCATGATTTTTCTGCAGAGGTAGAGAATACTCGAGGCCAAATTATTATCTAAGAAAATTTGGGATTTAAGAATGGTGAAGCACTAGAGTTTGGTCTTTTGGGAGCTTTGGCTGGGTTTTCGGTTTTTTCGACCAGAAAAGGAGGGGAAGACTATATAAATTGGGGAGATTATCAAACAAAATGATTTTATAGAATATTACATATGGAAGATAATCGAAGACCATGCTCTAGCACTAAGAGGGAAGATCTAGCCAAAGGTTGTTGAGAAGGGAAATGGCTAGTCTGTAGGTTTGAAAAGGAAAATAGGAAAATGCATAAGAAAAAAAGAGGAGAACTGTCATCTTGTCCTTGGGATTGACATACAAATTGATAAGGAAATGGAAGCTTCTAAACTCATCATTGTGAGGAGAGAAAATGGAAGACATTACTCGGCCAATTACATTGCAAAATGGATATCAAAGGCCTAGAGGGGGGGCACTGGAAAATAATTCAGAGGTGTTCATCTTGGTGAGGGGGTGGTTTATGGTCAAATTTAATAAACATGAAGCAATCGAATGGGCTCGAGTGAAATTGGTGCTTCAAGATTTTACCAATTATTTTCAAGAAATTGACGTCGTTATTTGATGCACAAAGAGAAAAACTCGAGGAGATACCACTCTAGGTTTGGCTACCAGCATTTCCTCCTCGGTTATGGACAAAAGATGTTTTTAAGGCCATTGGTAACAAACTGGGGATTTTTCTTGAAGCAGACATGTCCTTTAGGGAGACCAAGAGTAGGATTGTTGCCTAAATCTTGGTAAATCTAGAACCAAGGGAGGGATTGGCGGAAAAAATTGAATTACACCTATAGGGGTACTCACACATTTAGATAATTAGTTATGATGAGTTTCCCTTTCGATGCCATCGATGTCATAAACATGGCCATTTGGCATGAGATTTTCCCCTGGATTTCGTAGAAGAAGAAGGCAAAGGGGAGCCCCAAGAGATGAAGCTCTGATAAATGCAAAGGAGGAAGAAATCAATAAAAATTACGAAGCAAGGGAGCAACATGATGTTGGTCTTGATTCGATGGAGGTTAAAGAAATTCAAAACATATTTCTTGGACGCCAAGATGCATAGGAGGATGATCGGCACTTAGAAGCTCATGAAGATATTGAAATCAATGACCTTCCTCCCCATTTTGATGGTATTTCTTTACGCCCCCGCCTCTTTATCCTCATATTTGGACTATTTACTTGATTTTTTACCTCCAGTTGATAGTTCATCTTTTGGTTTGGACTTTATCATCAAATACATCCCTTCTCTCAACATCTTTGTGTCTTCCCCGATCGCCCCTAAGCTGATTTCCTCCCCTTTTTCATCCTCTTTGCCCCCCCATCACAATCTATATCCTTGAGACAAGAAGGACCTCCCCTTATCATCCATAAGAGTTCTAGATGGAATTTGTGAGCCTCCAAAATCAAGGAAGACTAAAGGTAGGAAATCTAATTTATGAAAGGCTCAAATTAAAGAAAAACTAGCTATAGCATATGGGAAACAACTCTCTCTGAAATAGGTTCTTAGAGTGGTATACTCCCTTGTGGTGGTTTCTAAATGATTGTATAATCCTTCAATTTTATATGTTATGCTAACACCCGTAAGAAGCTAACACTAAAATATATTTTCAAAAATATGTGCCCTAATGTACTTATGCTTAAAGAAACCTTGGGTATTAGAGAAGTTTATTTGGCATCTCTTAGTAAAATGATGTTGGGTTGGTCATTTGTGGCCTTTGATGTGAAGGAAAGATCTGAAGGTTTAGCTACGGGATTTAAAGACAACAATCTTAGGCTCTTAAACTCTTGGGACTCGGAAGTGGTTCTGGGCATTGAGGTCTATTCCTCAAAACCTTATATGAACCTTTCCTTCATCAACATTTATGGCCCATGTCATGACAAGGTCTCTTTATGGAATTCTCTTTTATCCAAATCCTTTATGAAAGTTCCCAATTTGGTGGTGGGAGGAAACTTCAATTTCTCTTTGGGTATGTCTGAAACTTGGGGGCACAGGTTCAAGTTTATCCTATGGTAGATTTCTTTGTGAACACGCTGATGGAATGTAAACTTATTGATATTAGTGTGATTAAAAACAAACCTACCTAGGGGAATAAATGCTCGGGTGCAGCTAGGGTGGCAAAGAGGTTGGATCGCTTCTTGATGAACGAATACATAATTAACAATAACTCTCTTTTTAGGCAATGGGTAGGGATGGGAGGAGAATTGGACCACTTTCCTATTATCCTGGAGTTGAAAGGGATCAGTAGGAAGCCCACATCCCCTTTTAAATTCAATACAACATGGCTCAAAGAAAATAGTTTTAATGATTTGGTAAAGACCACAAGAATTCCTTTGGACCTTGATCAAGACCATTCCATAACACATTAGTTTATGGAAAACCTGAAAAGAATGAAACAATAAACTATTATTTGGACAAAAGGAAAAAGGATAATGGAAGAAGCTGATTAAAAATCGTTGAAGAATCCCCAAAAAAACTATAAAGTATGGAGGGAGATGGATATGAGACAAAAGAAACAAAGGAGAGGATAAAACAATTGGGAACTTCAAAAAGGAAGATCCTAAAAGACAAAGAATAAAAATGGAGACTCAAAATTAGAGCCATTTGGCTAGCCACAGGGGACAAAAACTCAATTTTTTTTCAAAATAATGCAAGACACAGATGAACATAAACACTATTATATGGGAAATGAAAAATGAACATAGAAGCACAGATAAAACTTTTGATGAGATAGAGTCATTGAGGAGAGACCACCTCAAAGAACTTCTTAGAGCCCTAGAACAAGAAACTGTCTTTAGCAAAATTAATTCAGGTTGCCTAACTATTCCCTAGTTACATGGAGGAGGAAGAAAATGATTTTCTTATGAATCCAGTTGCAAGAGGAGAAGTCGAAGGATTTATTAAATAAATGCAGAAAGACATGAGTATGGGGTCGGATGGATGGATGGTTCATTTTTTCCAACATTTCTTTGAGCTTATAAGGGATGAGCTTACCTAGGTGGTTGAGGAATCCAGAATCAAAGGTCATGTTTATGAGCCCTTAAACCCTACTTTTTTTGCTCTAATTTCTAAAAATGACGATCCTAAAACTTTTGAGGAATTCAAACCAATCTTTACTTGTAATTGCATCTATAAAATAATTGCAAAGATCCTAGTCGTATAGCTAAAACTAGATCTTTCTCAAAGCATTTCCAGGGAACAATTTTGATTCCTAGATGGAAGACAAATTCTGGAGCCATAGGTGTCACTCAGGAATCTATGCACAGTATCAAAAAGAGAAAAAGTAAAAAGTTGATAGTAAAAATAGACCTATCAAAGTCATATGACAGAATCAGCTGGATATATATATGTCTCTTTCTTACTCATCTGGGATTTGGTATTGATTTTATCAATTAGGTTATGGGATGCATCACAAATGTGAGTTCTGCAGTTTTAATTAATGGAGCAGCATCCCCTTTTTTTCACAGCCAGAGAGGGCTCATAGAGGGGTTCCCTTTGTCACCTCTACTCTTCTTATTGGAAGCTGAAGGGTTGAGCCAGACGATTCTCTCAGCTAAGCATAGAGGAGATGTAAAAGGGATTGAAGTAGCCACAAATATTTTTGTAACACACTTTCTGCTTGTAGATGACATTCTCCTCTTTAGTGATGGATCTAGAGGTTTTCTTCAACAAATTAAAGTCTCCCTTAACCTGTTCCTTAAAGCTACATGTATGTGTATAAATGAAAAAAAGTCCTCTTTAGTTCATGAAGGTTTCTCCTTGGCATAAATCAATAGATTTCATACTCTCCTCCCCTTTGAAGCAAAGCCTATGAAGAACAATTTTAAATACTTGGGATTCCACCTCAAGCCAGATTCATAGAAAAAATAAGATTGGATGTGGCAATTGGACAAAATTGAAAAGAACTAAAACACTAGAGTTATAAATGGATCGTGAGGGATGGAATATTGGTACTGATAAAATCAATTCTAATTACAATATCATTTTATTGGATTTCCTCAACTCGGTTCCCAAAGGAATTCTATCCCAGATTAGGAAACTGTGTGGTCAATTTTTATGCGATGGAGAAAAGGAGGAAGCAGTACTCCCTTGGGTGGCATGGGATAAGATAGCTCTCCCAAAGGCATGGGGGGGATGGGGAATAAAGGACCTTCCCCTATTTGCAACAACTCTTGCAAAAAACCAGGATGGCATATATTATTATCAGATAACCTCTGGACTATTGTAGTCAAAAGAAAATATATTGATCCTATTCGCATTGAGGAATGGGTGCATAGTCTAGACAAAAAATCTCAAATTGCATTTGTTATTTGGAAAGCCACTGTGGAATCCTTCAGGGTTATAGAAGACGAAATTGCATGGCATATAGGGACTGGGGTGGAGGTCAGAATATGAATTGATTTGCGGGTGTGATGCAATGAAGGATACAAGCTTCCAACGAAATTAACAACATCTTTCAGCAATCAAGGAATTATTTTTTTGAATCAGGTAGTAGATGTCGAAGTTTCAATGATTTTGCACCAGTGTTGGAAATCAACTGAAGATCTTCAATTAGAACCTCACTAGGGAGCTGAGTGGGAGATCTATACTAGAGAATTGCAACACACTCATGTTAGGATAAGGTATCGGTTAGATGATCTTAGATGGGTCCATGCGTCTTTAGGTCATTACTCTCCAAAATATGGTTACATTTATCAAATGGATAAGAGAGTACAGGGGGTGTAGAGATGGCGATGGAAACTGCTGTGGAAACTGAGTCAAGACTATTTTTCTGGTGGCTCCTCATAAACAAGGTTCCAACATGGGATAACCTTTAAAAATATGGAAGGGCACTCTGATACTTCTGGGACTTAAACTAAACTGGAGAGTTTCAAACATTGTTAAAGCTTGATAAAATTGGTGGAATTTAGTGAAAAATCAAAATTTGAGAAACGTTCCACCAATAATCACATGGGGTATATGGTTGGCAAGAAACAAAATCATTTTTCCTGACATTCCTACATCTCCCTCCCTTATTTCTATTGAGTGTGATGCAATTTTCTCTTTACTTCCAACTTCATGAACAACCCCGTCTCCTTGAATTGTTAGAGAGGAACAAATAAACTCACACATCTCGTGGCCTTATTTTGATGGAATATCTCATTCACAAAACAGATACAGGGCGGGCTTGGTTATACACATCAATAGAAAAGGAAACTTAAAAGCTTTAGTTGGCCTTAGAACTGGAACAAACAACCTTGCAGAACTCCTCTCTCTGAAATTATTATTATGTTGGATTCAGGAAATTAGAATTGATATGGTACAATTTTTTGGTGATTATTTAAATGTCATAATTTGGTTTAATGAAGTGCATAGATGTTAAAATCACACTTTTCTTCCACTCATTAAATAAATTTTACATATAAAATAGGGTTTTGATTTCATTTGTGTTTGCCACATATACAGGGAATGGAACTCATAGGCAGATATCCTTTCTAAGGAGGGTCTACAACAAGATATGGGTAGATGACATATAAGAGAGACACAAGAGGGGAGGATTCAATATTTTGATCAGCAGCTGTACATCAGCTGATGTTTTTTACTTTCATGTTTTTTTCACTAAACCGACAATGTTTTCTCTTCGTTTAAGCTATTTTTGATATAGTGAGTTCTATCTTTATAGGTGTAATGTTTCTACTGATACAACAAAATTTTTTTTGGTTATTACTTGCTACAGTTTTTAAACATTTGAACTATACTACATGTGGGTTTTTTTCTCGAGTATACGGAGAGACCTGATTTTTCGATTTTTGCATATCTTGAGTACTGTAACTCCTTTTGGTTTTGTCATAGTCTACTCAGTCTCTCTATTTTCTTCTTGGGATACACAAATACAACAATTCTTAAGGGATCTACAGATGTAACTTTTTATTGTCTTAATAAAAACGTTGATTTTTCTCAAAAAAAAAGGAAAAAAAGAAAGAAAGAAGAAGAAGAAAAGAAAAGAGCATCATTATATTAGAATAGGAAGAATTATTACATATAATAATGCTATTATATCTCATTTTTACATTAATATTATAAATATCATTATAGTTATTAATAATGTATCAATATGCCCAAAGGGGATGGATCCAATGGTGCAAAGCAATGGGCTTTTCACCATTGGCAAGGTTTAATTCCCATGAGGGCTTTCCTAGAGCCATGGGGGCACCTTGTGGTAGTGGTCAAACATGTTGTTGCTCCTAGAGAGGTCATATTAAATAGTTTCATGAGCCAAGCACACGTAAGTGGATCAAAACCCACACCCATGTCCTTCTTTTAAAGATTGAAGTCAATGGATCTTAGCTTGAGTGGTTTGGTGAGAAATTTATTTCCCCATCTACATGGGTTCTAGTCTATCATTGAAAACATGTTGTAACTGGCCCATTTGTGGCATTTATAAAATATTTATTATAATATAATAATCATAACCGATATTTTAAAGTTACTAATTTAATTTTCGTAAAATTATCTGTTAGAAAAAAATAAATATCAATCTTATTAATTAACACCATTGATGTTATGAATGATGATACTAAATAAAAAATTGTTATCAATACTATAAGTTAATACAATACTAAAATAATAATTTAATATTAATATAATAAAAATAATAAATAATTATTTTACTAACAATTACACTTTTATAATATATATGTTTTTCATTAATAAGTTTTATTATTTGATCAGATTATTTTTGTGATTTATATTGATTTTTGTAACTAATTTTTTGATAAACCTGACTGACATTTCAAACTTATTATTGTAATTCATCCGCAATACCTCCCAATATATCGGACTCCCAATATATCAGAAGCCCAAGTGTAGTGCCCAAATGTTTATCGACTTAATTATTATCTGGTGAGTTCTTGCCACCAGTATGACTCAATGAAGGGTCGCTGGAATGGGCAATCGGGGTGGTGGCCCAGGTCTATAGATATATAAAGTTACCCACCGAGAAAGGAGCAAACCCATGTCGGTCCACCTGAGATGGTGGGTCCGATACTTCGCCTGATGATCCCCATGATGGCAGGCCCCCACCGATAGTCCTTATCAACTCAGAATGCTGGGGTGATGCGCCAAAGGTCCGGTTCGGAGATCAAGCCCTTCAATTGGGAAGTATTACTATTTCTGTGGGAAAACAAAGACACAAAAAGATGTAGTTCCTCAACGGTCTCTGTCACTCTCCCTCTCTGCCCAGACGACACACTACAATGTTGACACGAGGCCAAATAGTATGGTAACTGCCACACGGCCTTTCAAAAGGAAACGCGAGCCATTCAATGATTCCTTCGAAAGGGCACGACATTTGGTATTAAGTATAGTACTAGCTCTGTCCTCTGCCTCCCACACATTCTTCACTTTCTTTGCCACCCTGCCTTTCAATAGTAATAGCGGGCCATTTAATGACGCAGTCCGTAAGGGAGGTAATGGCACGACAATGAGGTAATCCGTATAATTACCAACTCTCCTATGCCTTCACACACAATCCTCTGGAAAGGCACAATACCAGTTACAAGCTTAGTGGATGTCGCTCTAAAGCCTTAGTGGATGTTGTTCTAAAACCCCGGTACATATACTTTGCATAGATTAATTAAGCATGACACACATTTTGCACAGATTAAGCTAAGCATGACATACATTTTGTACAGATAATGTTAGGCATGAAGACTCTGTTTGCTTGTCTCATTCTGTCCACCTCTAGCTAGATGACGACGTTCAACTATCTGTCCATGCTAGTGAATTCAATGCTCTTTTCTTAGGTTTCCTTGTAGAGGTTGTTGAAGGGATTGGAGGCTTACAAGGTCATGGCCGTGCTTGTGCGTTTAGAATCAGGGGGGTTGTGGCGAGCTGGGAGCAGTGCATGGAGTGGAGAAGGCACTACATTATCTGGGTCTTTCAGTAGAAGGAGCATCCACGCAGAGGACGATGAAGAGGCCCTCAAATGGCATGCTCTTGAGAAGCTCCCAACTTATGATCGGCTGAGGAATTATGTTCTAATCGAAGTTGTAGAGACCGGGAGTTTCAAATATCATGATGTGGATGTCACCACGCTTTCCAATGACACCGTCAAGAGGTTAATTGAGAGAGTGTTGTAGTTGGCCGAAGTGGACAACAAGCGGTTCTTGACGAAGCTCAAACAAAGGATTGACATGTAAAGCAGAATATCTGGCGTCGAGTTTGAGCTTTTTGCAATGATGAAATTGTACTAATTTCATGGAATTGAAATGATGGAGGCAATTTTTCGATTGCATAGAGTTGGGATTGCGATGCCAACAATAGAAGTTCAGTTTGAGCACTTGAACATTAAGGCAGATGCCCGCATTAGAGGCAGAGCCCTTCCTACTCTTTTGAATTTTACTATCAACCTAATCGAGGTGAGGCACCAGACGATATATTTGTGAATTCATTGTTCTTGTCCTTGCTTTTGAATTAATTTTAGTCTGGAGTGCTAGTAAAGGTAATCCTGCTCGTCAAATCCACCTGGGGAATAGTACCTACTCCATTGCAATTTGTTTCCGAATTGCACTACCACTCAACGACATGCCTCTTTCATGACCGATGTATTTTCTCAGACATTCAACACCAACACTTGGCTATCCTTTTCTAGAAAAACACCTCAATACCCAACTCTGATATCATGTTTACAACTGGACATGTTAGAGATGAAAACCAGGACTATCAAAACCAAGACATGTGTGATATCCAGGCATGAATTCATATTTCCAATATGACCCTCTGATATGAAGGTGTGGATTGCTTTTCCAACAAAGTGTTGAATCTGTTTATTTATCTTTACTAATATACAAAAAGATACGAGTGGTTTCCACCCTTAATGTTCCTTTGTTTTCTGCCACCTTTAAGAAATAAGTTCATGCAACCGCACACCAGTGGTTTCCCACCTTGAGTTTCCTCTGTTGTCAGCCAGCTTCAACAAATAAGTTCATGCAAGTCCCTATAATTTGTCTGGAAGAAAAAATCATCTTTTGGTTTAGTTGAATGGAATACTTGCTGGATATCTCCCCTTTTGGGTTAGTTGAATGGAATACTTATTAGCTGGATATATCATATATGACTATACTACAGTGTGGTTGTGGTTTAGTGGTTGCGATGGGGAATTGCCTTGTAAATAGCCTAAAATCAAAGGTTGGCAGGAGTAGAACTCTGTCTGTGTGAGGAAATTTGTTTGATTTCCAATCCTCTTCTTCAACCCACACTTTGGTTGAAGCCTTTCCGCTATTACAAGTCACTCTCAACACCTGGCTTTTGTAGAAGCTCTATAAGGTGGAAATCAAACCAAGAACCTCCACTTAGCAAGCCTGACTACTCTCCCACTAAGCAACATGCTCCTTTTGATATCAAAGTGTGGTATGGTTTTCTAACAAAGTGTTGAATCTATTTCTTTATCTTTTATAGTTAGTACAAAAGGAAAACCAATCGTTTCCACCCTTCCGATTCCTCTATTTTCTGATACCTTCAAGAAATAGGTTCAGTCAAGGCCAAGTAAAAAATCACTTGGGCATCATCTGCTTACATTGTTGTTGGACCCTGGCTTAGTGGTTGTGATATTGTGTCACCATGCAAAGAATGCAGGCTCAAGCCTAACGAGGTGTACCTAATGCTATCAAAGAAGATCAGCAAGATCCAAGACAACAAATTCTATGACTTCAGAGAAGAGTAGAGAGATCCGAGACTCTCTAATGGCAACCATTTAAGATTAAACATCCTATTGACATGAGGTAAGATTGATATTGACAACTTGACATTTGACCTCATAAAATATGGTGTTATTGTGCAGGTATTTTTTAACTACAGGAAGATCTTGCCGTCAAAGAGGATGACTCTAACAATCCTCCATGATATTATTGGCATCATCAAGCCTTTTAGGTAAGTTTTTCATATTCCCTTTGTTCCTAGATAGGTCAGTCGTTTCAGAGACAATCTCCATACTCATGTAATGGTGTAAATATTTGTTTGTAAACATTTTAAATGTTGATTCAATTAAAATTATAACAAAAAGTTAAAAATAATATAGAATTTATTAGAGACACTTTATAACTCAATATGGGAGCAATATTATAGTGGTGTAAATATTTGTTTGTAAACATTTACAAGCCGACTCAATTAAAATTATAATAAAAAGTTAAAAATAATATAGGACCTAGTATGAATAAGATGTTTTGTCCATAAATGAGTGTAAACATTTAAATGTCCATTCTATTAATATTAAAATGTTAAAAGTAGTAAAAATAATAAAATTCAATTTGTTATATTGTAATTTTATTTTTATTAATAATATTACGAACAATTTTTTGATTAAAAAAATCATAATATAAGTCACTTTAAAATGTATAGCATATCTATAATAGCTATACATTAAGATCCATTTTACCATATAATTAAAATATGATTTTGTAACATATTTAAATTTAATTAATAAGCACATAAAAATTTAATACTTACAATATTACATGATTCTTGACTATGGATATTTAGCCCCACTTTACCATGCATGTTATTAACTTATGAATAAGATGGTTAAAATACCATGGACCTATGACAATGATTTATGAATACCACATGCCCTAAAAACAATAACTCATTTCACATCACAATATTTTATAAATATTTTATTTTAATTTAAT
>APFE030724952.1:132849-154208 GCA_000404065.3 Pinus taeda
AAAAAAAAAGTAAAAAAAAAACACCATTACTTTGATTTTTTTAATTTTTTTTTGTATAACTACAATATTTTAATATATTTTATAGAAAGTAAATCCATAAAAGTTTATACCTTAAACTAAGTTTCTAACCTCACAGCTAACATTTTGTTGCTTAATGAAAATCAAAGGTGTGTAACTTAATAAATGAGAAAAGTAATGGGTGCATAATTATTCGATCAACAAAGTCACATGTATATACTTATTAGTCCTTGCCCATCTGGCAATGACATGGGACTATAGTAATCGGTTTTTAGTCATTTGAAATTACTTGGTCTTCCGTTTTCGAAGCTTTTTTATTTCATGTTGGTTGTTTACCTTGTCATTCAACTTGATGGTCTTATTTGGCATCTTCCTGAGGTGGTTTTTTGCTATGGTTGTTGCAGTGGAGCAACAACTTAAGGTTGTTGCAGTAGAGTGACAGCTTCAGGTACACGTGGATGCATGCAGATTACAGGTGGATGCTTGATTAAAGGTGGATGCATGCAGATTACAGATGGATGGATGCATGCAAATAACTTCACTCTAAGGGCTATTAGGCTCAATCAACTGCTTGACCAATTGGATCTGCTTTAATCGACTGGATCTACTTCAAGCTCTCTGTCTGGCTTTGGAGCTAGATCTTTGGTAAAGGAAGCCAAAGCAGATCTGAGCTTGCACAAAAGCTCACAGATCTGATCATTTGAAGCTCATAGATCTAAGCATTTGAGGAGTTTCAGAGTCTAATTTATTGATATATGGCCAGCTCTTGGGGGAGAGGTGGCTATGGGCATGCTATTTTTTTGGATGCCTTCGGGTAGGCTGTGAACAGTTTCTTTTTATGGCCTCTATCTTTCAATGCCTTCTATCAAACTGATACCTGAATACCTTACCTTACTTTATGGTACTTTACGGCGCTCATAAGCCCCAACAAGCACCCACTAGACTAAGCATGACAAACACCCATTAGTGCTCATTCACGACAATACTTCTAAGTTACTAGAGTTTACTTGATGCCTTGTGTTGTATCTCTGAGATGATAATGGTCAGCTATCTTGTCAAGGCATCTAAGATATTTTCTTTGGGGGGTTTTGATTTAATTTTTTGGAGGACCAATGTATGAAATAGATTTAAACAATGATAACTAACCTTCTTGAATAATACTAATATTAAACAAAAGGATGCTATTAAAATCCACACAATGATTTATCTTCTCTGGTGATGAGTAGAAACAGAAAGATAATACGACTATTACAATTTTCAAATAGAAAATTAAATAGTGACAAGTAAGAAAACCTTCAAACAATGTTCAAAAGGTTTGACAAACTATACCCAAGATTACAAAGACACTGATGATTTTATGATTTAGAGGGAATTACTTAAACAAACAATCTTTATAATTCATTCTCTTTAAATATGATCACTTCAGAAAGCTTATAAGGGTGAATTTGGACTCAACTAATAACTATCTGGTTAACTTTGTAAAACTTAAGAATTTGAAGAAAACACAGTGAATGAAAACTGGTAAAACTTACAAGGAATACGAAACTATATGAATCAAAATTCAGAATCCTTTGCTTTGGTATTAATGATTCAAAAAAAGTTGAGTACATTTAGTGCTTACAAATGTTTATTCAAGGGTTCAACCCTTAATAACTCATTAAAGAGAGTTATTTATACAATCTTAGAGCTAAGAAAATATCTTAAAGAAATTTACAAAAACAGATTAATACAAAATCAAGAATATAAAATGATAGTCAATCTGTCACTATTTTGGTGTTGAACTGTTGAAGACTATTCCTGGAAATGTTGAATGCTACTGAGTTGTCGATGACTGCCCCTGGAAATGTTGAATGCTGTTTAATCCTCCTTTTGGTCAAGTAAATCAGTTAATTGTTCCTAGTGTTTCTTATCTGGGATAGATAACTTAGTCACCCTTCGATAAAGCTCATCCATTTCTGTATATTTAGTAAAAGTGGGTTTCACTAAAAATATATGTCTAATTTCATTTAGGATGAGAAAGGTATCTTTGAGTGCATTCAACACAACCCTTGGTGTTGTTGCACCTCTTATGTCTGCAACTGTAGCTGCATTGGTAGTAACCTCTGCAAGTTTTCAGACATGGTCTTCAATGGGCATTAATTTATCATTTATCACCAGCATACAAGGAAAACTCTTGCTGGTCAAGGGTTCCAACCTATTGAAAAAACATTGAAATATGACATTAACACTATTACATTTCTCCTCCAATTGAACAATGAGATTTTTCTTTGTAATAATCTTCTTCACTTCCAGTATGGTTATTGTCCTATCATTAATACCTAATTATTCAAGCTCATAGTTTTCTTTAGAATTTAGAAACTTGATTATTTTAGTGGCAACTTCTGGCATGTCCTCAAGTTCCTTGGAGATGGTTTCAATAACTTCTTGAGCTTTCTCTAACAAGTACTTTTGATCAAAGATTATCCTAATATAAGGCCAGATATCTTTAATTGATTTAGTGATCTCTTCCCATAACATTTCCTTTACCAAACCCAATTTATTTCCAAGGTAAGATTCTTTGATTTCTTTCTGCAATACCTTAATTTGACTTTTTTCCCTCTACGACTCAGCTACATATGAACTGTCTACAACTGCTTTCATGTGTTGTAGTGTCTTTAGTTGATCCTGCGATTTCTTCATTTTTTGTGTCTGAATAAATAGATTCTCAATAGCTTCAGCAAGTTGTTCATCTCCTATTGCTATTCCCGTACTTGTTCCTGTGCCTGAGGTAGAAACTATAGTTATAGAGATTGTTGTAAGAGGAACTACATCCATTGGAATATTGGCCTTTTTTACAGTTTCCTCTTTCTCTTTGACAAGTTTCTCCATTTGCTCCTCCGTCTGTTTTTTTTGCATATTTTGTTCCATGATATCATGTCAGATTTCTGTCAGTTTCTTTAATCTCTTTAGTCATTAGGTCCTCTAAAGATGGAAATTTTTGCTGCTTCCTTAATGCTGAAATCTAAGTATCTTTTGTCTTGACAATTTCTTCTGCAGCCTTTATATCAGAGGGATCATATCCCATCTTCAGCACCAAATCTTCCAAAGCTTTGATCTAGTTGTATTTGGCCAATGAGGAAACTTTCTTAAGCTTAACTTGTGATTGTGTATTAACCAAGGTAACCTGCCTTTTTGACATACTCATGGCAGTGTTAATTAAAGTAGAAGCAATAATTTGTCCAATCTGTTTGTGCATCTCAATTTGGTCAATTGGATGTACATCTTTAACATCAAATTCAAAGGAGGTTTTCTTCTGGTAATGTGTAGCAGTCCTAGGCTATGGAATTTGAGCTTGTAAGAAAGCCATCTGCATTTTACCTTTCTTAGAGTCAAAGACTGAAAGAAGTCTGGCTTGAGAACTGGAAGAATGTTTCCAGAATTGAGTACAAGTATTCAACTTTAACTCCTCATTCTTCTTCTTAATTTCACTGAAAACATGAAAAATGTCATCTTCTTTATCCTTATGACTGCTTTCACTCATCTGAATCACCTATTGTTCATGAGATGTGGTGGAATGAGTGGGAGATTGAATAGTCTATCCACCAGACTGTGTGAAAAGAGATGTTTCTCCAATTCCATCAAATGTTGTTTTATGTGACTCAATAGTTGCATAGACCTTCGAAGAGAGCCTAAGTCTCTTATTTCTATGTACAATTCTAAAACCTTGACTTGATGCTTCAGTTGTAGGGGATGATTGTTCTTCCCTCCCTCGTTTAGCTGTCTTTTCCTGTGCAAGTGGAGTTTATACATTTGAAGTAGAGACTGCCTGTTCTTCGAATTCTTGAAGGGTGTTCTCCTTCCACTCTGACTGATTTTTGTACTACTCTATTTCAGGCCTGGCAGTGTGATGGTATGCAGTGAATTTGTTTTCAACTATGAGCCTAGAAATCACTCCCATTGGGTCATAAGACCAAGTGAAGCTGAGGCCAAATTTCATTTTATTTAATAACCTATCTGCTTCTTCTCCTACTGCTCTAGTATTACATATGAATGGACCAACCTGAGCCTTTAGCTTGAATTTTGATTTCTTTTTTGCAACCACAAAATGTATTTCATCTGCATTTAACCTCTGCCTAATATATTCTAATGCAAAAATTCTGATAGGGAGGTACTTAGGAAGCTTGTAGGGTGGAATCTCACAGCCATAGGCTCTGATCTCTATATAAGTTTGGTAAAGATACCAATCTCCTGTTTTGGCTTGATCAACCAGCTACAACACTTTCACAATTTCATCGCTTATTCTTGGTACTAGAGTGCTGCTCATAAGATTAATGGCTGCATGAACAAAATATTCTATGAACTATTTATATGTAAATTATTCCTTCTCCTTCATTCCCATAGAAGTCCAAAAGATCACTAATTGTTGGTTGCCTTATTCATCTAGCTTCTACAAGGTGAATGGAAACTTGTCTCCCTAAAAATATTTAAAAGATATACAATTACTGAAGCATACTTGAATACCTCTTCAGTATTGAACTGGACAAATTGTTTATGAATGGCCTCAGCTAGAAGTTGGCTAAAGTTATAAAGAACAGTGGGTTTGGAACCAGCAGAAAATATAGATAAGAAACCAATGATGGCTTCATTTACATATTAATCAGAATCGTAACCAAGAAGATAAGAAAGAATGGTGGTAATTTGCTTGGTTCTGTTTGGGAATATAGATGAATCCTAGGGAGGGTTTCTTTTAGGCAGAGGGCTACCTATAGTTAGGAAAAGTTCTAGAGTTTGAGCTCTTTTAGTGAAATCTAGCTTTTGATAGGCTTCTGTTAGGCTTTCATGAGAAAAAGGATGGGTTGGTGCAATAGTTGGGGCCTGCAACATCTGTTCAATGGACTGAGCATTGATGGTGCACATAATTTCTCCTGACAAATTCAGGTCCTCTGTGTATCAAGGGAAGATGTAATGAGGAAGGTGTGAGTCCCAAAGTCCTATTTCATCTGTTTGATCAACTAATTGATCCTCCATCCAGCGGTAGATTTCAAGAAAATCGAATTCAGACAAAGACTCATTGATTTTACAATCCCTTTCAACCGGGGGAGTATGATGGAAGTCAACTTATGGATGAATGAGAGGATTTGAGGTTTCTAAAACTTCCTTTCCTTTAGGAGGCATTCTAATTTAATTCACAAGTTGAAAGTGACTGAAATTGGAAGAATTGGGTTGAAACACAGTGATAATAGAATAACAGTGTAAGTGAGATGGATTAGGTGGACCTGGATGTCGGCTTGCTTCTAAACATAATTAAAAATTTGGTTGAATGATGAATCTTTCATTTTGGCTACAAGCTACAAGTATCCAATGAATTATAGGAATGCACTGTGTAACGGTTTTTATGAAAATCAGGGGTTATAATGAATAAAATGGAGCGGGTCCATTAATCAACGGTTAAATCCTCATTCTATGCACATGCATGCAATGTTCTGACTTAGGATAAAAATCCTTTCATGCTCCAATGGTATTTCATTTGTCTACCTACCCTAACTTTCCTAACATTTTTTCACAATCTTAGTCATCCGAGTGCATTTAGACTAGCAACTCAACATTTTCCTTTTAATGATTAATCTACTTCTATCCCTTATGATGCAGCAAAACTGCATCCTGAAATCAATACGCAAACCTGTGGGTTATGGGCCCACGTTTGGACGAAATTTTCTGTTATGCAAACCTGGTTTATAGCTTTGACCTCACTCTCACATATATTCACGAATTCATGCACACACTACGATTATAATATAAAACAAAAGTGTACAAAACACACATTTTTTTATTATATTCAAGCTCGAATTACATACAAAGGTGCTCAGGCCTTGGCCATGTCCTTGCCAGATTTACATTGTGTTCTCCTCCTCCCTTTACAAATGCACGAAGAATACATTTTATAAGGAATGCAACAACGTTGTGGATTATCTTAGATCCACAATACACTCCTAAATCTTATCAACAACTCACTAAGATCTCGGGAAGATCTTGATTCATGCTTATCACAATGCAACGATCACGTCTTTGTATAGTTGTGGATCGGGTTTCATGTTTTTATGGCGAGTTTGTCGGAGGGCCTTGATGCTCCTACATCAGACTCCCAAGGCACAAAAATTTATGACGTCCTGGTCATATGCTTCTGGTCTTTCTAACAGCTTTAACTTGTCAGCTGCAATCAACCTCTGCAGTAACAAGTCTCCTTCTTGCTAGAGATGCCTCACTAAGCTTCTCTCCTCTGAGCTCAGTCTTTCGGCATCTCTCTGGTTCTCTCTTCTTTGGAACCATTTGAGCACTCTGGGCTTTAGGCTGCTGCAAATATTCTCACCTTCCTCTGCTGCTACTTGCACAAAAATATAAAGACCATACGCATACCAATCCTCAACATATTTGCACCTCTTTCAATTGCACACAGAATCTTATTCTCCTCTGATACCACTTTCATGCAGCGAAACTGCATCCTAAAATCAATATGCAGACCTATGTGTTATGGGTCCACGTTTGGACAAAATTTTCCGTTATGCAAACCTAGTTTATAGCTTCAACCTCACTCTCACATATATTCATGAATTCATGCACACAACGATTATAACATAAAACAACAGTCTACAAAACACACATTTTTTTAATTATATTTGAGCTCGAATTACATACAAAGGCGCTCAGGCCTTGGCCATGTCCTCGCCATATTTACATTGTGTTCTCCCCCTCCCTTTACAAATGCATGAAGACTATATTTTGTAAGGAATGTAACAATGTTGTGGATAATCTTAGATCCACAATACGCTCCTAAATCTTATCAACGACTCCCTAAGATCTCGTGAAGATCTCGATTTATGCTTATCACAATGCAACAATCACGTCTTTGTATAGTTGTGGATCGGGTTTCATGTTTTTATGGCGAGTTTAACAGAGGTCCTTGATGCTCTTCCATCACCTTATTACTTCCATTGGCTTAGATTAAACTGTTGAGCCAATTTTATTTTCTACCTATTGACAAAAATATAAATAAAATCCAATCATGATTAAAGTGTTCAATTGGATTGTATGAACTAGTGTGGCATTTAAACAATATGCGCACAACTTTTTATTTGCAAAAATAAACTTGACTAAGAGTAGTGGCATTTGGATTTGCAACACTTTTAGAATTTATTATTTTTTCTTTTATTTCTAATCTAACATTTTATTTTTTGCCTTTCTTTTATAGGGCGTCTATTCTAACATTTTATTTGATATGGACTTATTAATCAAAATATGCCTAACATTTTTTGATTCAATATTCTTTTTGTCCATATCCTAACTTAACATTTTTTGAAATATATTTTCATTTTTTGACTAATTTATGCTAACTTACCAAAACCAAAAAATTCTACAACATCGGCTCCAACTAGGGACTGCTTTCTCCTATAGAATGCAAAGAACCTGCAGATCCATGTGCCTTCTCCTCGGGCTATGGAGTCTTTGCTGTAAAAAACTCACACTGACAGTTTGAAAAGTAAATTAAACTGGACTTTTTACAATGATAGTAATGAAATGTACTTCAACTTCTTAGTACTGAATGTAATGTTTGAGAAAACTTCCATTAACAGGATAAGCAGAATATATTCCCTCAAGATTTTGTAGCACAAAAGTGTTGTTTCCCTTTACTTCAGCAATAGCTAGAGGTCTAAGCCATAGGTCCTCAAACTTGACATGTTTTCCCTTCTCTTCTTTTCTGGAATCCCATCTGAGAACTAGATCACCTTCCTTGAAGTCCCTTTCCCTTGCTCTTCTATCAAACATGCTCTTCATCTTATTCTGATACTTTTTCAATTTGTATTGAACTTCATCTCTATTTTCATTTAGTTCAATAACTTGATTTATTCTCCTTGAAAAATCATCAAGTTCATCAGTTGAATCCTACAGAAACTTCAAAATAGGGAAGGCCAAGCTGGTAGGGAAAATTGAATCTTTCCCATAGACTAACTGTAAAGGAGATTTTCCAGTAGATCTCTTTCGAGTAATCATGTTTTCCCAGACTGGATAAATGAGATGATAGTCCTAGATCTTCTTATGATTTGCTAAAGTCTTTTTGATCACCTTTACCAGACTTTTATTGGATGATTCTGCAAGACCATTACCTTGAGGTTAATATGGAGTTGAATGATGTAGCAGAATATAATATTTATGACAAAACTCAATCATTTTAATACTAGAAAATGTTGTGGCATTGTTAGTAACAATATGGGTTTGGAAACCGTACATAGATAAGATGTTTTCTTCAATGAATTTGATTACTACTGAATCAATAACATTTCTTACTAGAATTGCTTCCACCCATTTAGTAAAGTAGTCTGTTGCAGTGAGGATCCATCTATGTTGATTGCTTGAAGTAGGATGAATCTTTCCAATAAAATCTAATCCCCATTGGAGAAAAGGTGCTAAGACTATTGTAGGGATCAGTGGAAGAGCTGCTAGTTTTTGCTTACCAGCGAACATTTGACAAGGAACACAACTCCTAGCTTTTGCTCCTACTTGTAAGAACAATGTTGGCCAATAAAATCCTGCCCTTAATATCTTATATGATGTTGCTCTCCAAGCATAATGTCCTCCAAAAAATCCTGTATAAAACTCATCAATGATCCCTTCAGTCTCCGATTTTGTTAAACATAATAATAAGATATTGAGTGGGTATTTCTAGTATAAATTCACATTTATGATACAGTATTTGTCTGCTTTCAATTTGAGAGTTTTACATTGACTTTTGGAGAATGATGCTAGACATTCAAAATGGATTAAGAAATTTACAATATCTTGATACCAATTTGATAAAAGATATTTCTCATCAATGTGTAGAGAGATGGTCTAATCTGAAGGTAAATGTTCTTGTGGATTCTTTTCTTCAGGACGATGAGAAGGTTCTTGAGGATTCTCCTCATTCATATTTTGGGAAGGTTCTTGTGGATTCTCCCCTTCTGCATAGACAAAAAGTTCTTGTGGATTCTTCCTATCTGAAATTTGGGAAGGTTCTTGTGGATTCTTCCCTTGTATTTCCAAAATAGAGCTAATGCCCAACACTTTACAGTTGGATTCAGCTAGAAGCTTAGCTAATCCTTGACCCTTTACTAGCTTTGTGGTTTTGATAGTTAGATCAAACTCTAGTATTTGAGTGATCCATCTACCCTTCTTCCCATCAGCGTTTGGTTGGGTTAAAATAATTTTTACAACATTGTTAGGAACATAAGTAGTAATGGGCAAATGTAGGACATACATCCTAAATGATTTGAGGGCTTGTATAAGGGCATAAGATTACTTCTCAATTATGTCATACTTAAGCTCGACATCTCTCATAACATTACTGAAAAAGGCTATAGGTTGGTCATGTGAATCTTCATTCTTTTGTAATAAAACAACAGCAAGGGTTGTTTCAGAGGCAAAGGAAAAGATACTGAATGGTTTGGTATAATCAGGGTTGGCCAAGGTTGGAGCTTCAGAGATAACTTTCTTGATTTGATCAAATGCATACTTGGAAGAGAAAGTCCATTTAACTTCATGATCCTTTCAGAGCATATCTGCTATGTCTTTTACAATTTTAGCATAATTTAGGATGAACCTTCTTAAAAAATTAATCTTGCCTAGAAAAGCTTGAATCTCTTTCTTATTTCTAGGTAATGACAATGTTTTTATAGCAGAAACACATTTGGGATCAATCACCACCCCTTATTTTGAGATTATATGGCCTAATAACTTTCCTTCTTTGATAGAAAATAGAGAATTTTTAGGATTCAGGGAAATTCCGAATTTCCTACACCTGTCAAAAACCTTCATCAAGTTCTTTAGATGTTTCTGATCATAATTAGAAAAACAGTTATGTCATCAAGCTAAATGACTACAAATTTGTTTACCTGACCCACAAAACTTATGTCCATAGCTCTTTGAAAAGTTGCTCCAGCATTGGACAAGCCAAAGGGCATTGTAGAATACATAAATGTACCCCAGGGTGCAGTAAAAGTTTTCTTCTCTTTGTCTGCTGGATCAACATTTGTCTGGTGTAACCTGAAAAGCCATCAAAGCATGGAAAGTCTTTGCGCTCCTGAAACCATCTGAAGTAATTGATCCATTTTGGGTAAAGGATAGTTATATTTTAATGATGCTTTATTCAAATTCCTAAAGTCCACAGAAATTCTGATTTCTCTATCCTTCTTTCTATCAAGAACTAAATTGGCAACCCAATTAGAGTATTTAAGAGGCACAATAATATGGACATCTAGCATTTCTTGATTTCCTTTTCTACAGTTGGTATAAGAATTGGATTAATTGTCCTAATTTTTTATTGATAAGGCTTAACTTCTGGTTTTAAAAGAATCTTATGTTGTATCAGTGATGTATCATAAGTTTTTAGATCAACGTAGATCCAGGCAAAAACATCATTATATTTTTCAAGTAACTTAAGGTATTGAGTTTTGATTTGGGGATCTAAGGACACACAGATTTTGATGTTCTTAACCTCATCATTTGTTCAAATATTTACTTCCTCTATGTCATCTTGTGGACAAATTGACTATGGGTTTCTGAGGACATCATTTTGATCAAATAATTTCTCTAAAGGAATGAGACCTTTGGGAATAAAATTGTTAGATAATTGTATGATGTCATGATTGGCAATTTTTGAATTGAAATTTGAACTATCATTTTCATTTGTTTATGTTCTATCTTCATCAATTTGTAGAACTAAAAGTTCATCTACAATCGGCAGAAAAGATTTTAATTGTTGATCATCTTCAAATATTTGCTAGTATTTTAGATTGTCTAGGATTGATGGCTTGTAATTGACTTGTATTTTATAGAGTACATCAGTTTGATTAGGAATTTTAAATGAACTAGTAGAGACAGCTAAGGAATCTGCATGAATATTCTCATCTCTTGGGATATAAGTCAATATTAAAAGCATTAAAGAAATTTTCGACTGAGTCCCAAACCTCATTTCTATATGATCTAAGCCTAGGATGTTTTGTTTGGCAAAGATTCCTAATTTTTTTAACAATGAGCTCTGAGTCAGTGAAAACATTTAGATTTTGTACCTTTAAACTTTTTGCTAACTATTGTCCTATAAGAAAAGCCTCATATTCTGCTACATTATTTGTAACTTCAAAATCAAGTTTACATGATTGTGTAATGTTTTCCTTTTCTGGTGAGATTAATACTACCCCAGCTCCTGCTCCTTCTTTTGTACAAGAACCATCAAAGAATAACTTCCATACATCATATTGTTTTGGTATAGGGTTTTCAATTATATCTTCAATTTTTACTTGAGAGTCATGTGTTTGGTTTGAAGAGAGTTGAAAATAGCCAAAATCTTGATCAATTGCATAAATGGGATGGTTCCTTGGTTGATATGTTTTGCACACAGTGTGCACAAATCTTACCTCTATATACAACCTAAGTTGTTCTACCTCGTACACTGGAATAGTGGCATAAGACATGTCCATTTGAAGAGTTCCCCCTAATTCGGCACAACAAGACCTTGAAAGGAGCATTCCAAATTTGGGAGGGATATCTGTGACAACTATATATAACACTACACTTTTTACTGGGATTTGAGCAAGAGTGACTACTAAATCCTTAATTAGTCCTAGAGAAGGAACCCTTTTTGAACCAAAGGTGTACAAATCATGATAGGATCTAGTTATGTCAAGATTTAAATGATCGATGATAGTTTTTGGCATGAGATTATGTGATGCTCCAGAATCAAGCATACAATTGTATAACATTGAATCATTTGTCTTTAGAGTCACATAGAAAGGGGGTACTATTTCATCTATCATATCTGAGCTAGGACCAAAGACAGCTGCTAGTTTTTCATCTTGAAGACTAATAACATCACTTTCAGCATCAACCAAGGTGTTTTGTATCTATTTGGGGACTTGATTTTTATATCCATGGTTATTAGAAAATTTTGAAAGTGGTATTGGAATTTTAATTCTTTCTAACTTCTTTTCAACATTAAATGCAATTAAGACAATTTTTTCAATTGGAGTTGTATCAGTTAATTGATTTAATGGTTGAATTATAGTTGTTTGAGTTTCAACAGATTTGGTATGAGGTTCAATTGTTGGAGGTTCCTTGGGAGGTCTTCCAGGACCTGGTCTAGGTCTAAGATCATATCTTTTGTTCAGCTTTGCAATTAGGAATTTAGAGAAGGCATGGTATTTGGAAGCCTGCTAGGAATCTTGGTCTACTTGAACCTGCTTTTGTTGAGAGAGAGGAATAATAGCGGTTTGACTAGAAGAGGTATCCATATTGTTAATGTCTTTAGTGATAGTCATAGTATTGTCATCAGGTTTTTGATCATCTATCTGTAAAGGAGTTGGAACATGGTGATCATTATTAGGCCTTTGAAGAATTTGTAATGGTGGATTTCTTTTGTATTGACCTTGATTTTGATTTTGAGGTTGAGTGACTGTTTTTTGAAATATTCTAGGTTAAGTCTCAATCTTGGAAATTCTATTAGATAGATTTCTAAGAAGTGAAGTTATCTCATCTATTTTAGAATCTTCAGTTTTAGTCTTAGAGGAAGCAGAGGCCTCTTGACTAGATTTAAGTTTTCTTTGGGCCTTTTCCTCTTTAGCTTTTAAAGTGGCTGAGGCAACCCTATTTCTTTCACCTCTATAACATTAATTTGCATGTCTTCGAGAGTTCTTAAAGTCTTTCTCTTAACATTACAACAAAATAATCTTCAAAGCCTTTTGAGAACCTAGATTTGGCTGCTGCTACAGGGGGTTTACAGTCAGGGGGCATATTATGATAAAGTTTGTTGAACCTTTTGATAAAATCAAAGACAGGTTCACCAAATTTTCTTTTAAGTTCTTCAAACTGAGTCAAAAAGTAAAGAGCGTTTTTCTTCACTCCCCATTGATTTTTGAATATATTTGTTAGCTCTTCCCAATTTGTAATGGAATTTGCAGGTAACTGCCTAAACCAAGTTCTCACATTTCCCTCAAGAGACTGAACAAACAACCTCATGTAAACATTTTCTTGTTCTATGTTCATGTTATCTGCAAAGTCTATATATGCTCGAAGATGGTCTTCACCTAAGGGACCAGTTTCTCCATTATATCTAGGAAGGTGCTTTAAATATCCAGGAGGGAAATCATCAAGGTTTGGAGGTAAAACTAAAGTTGCATATCCTGCCTATACAATGGGTTGGAATGCCATAGTAGAAGGTGGTGTATGAGGTGTTTGCATAGAAGAAGAAGATGATGATGATGATGGTGATAGAGAGGGTGAATGACTATGTGGAGGTGAAGAAGGAGGAAACGTCTTGAAAGATCTTAAAGGAGTCTTAATAACTAACTTGTGGACCTGAGAATGAATCCTCTTTTGTTTCAAAGAGTGGATTTGAATATATAGCAAAGGTCCCTTAAGGTTGTTTAGAAGGAGAAGATCCAGGGTGTTCAAAAGTGGAAGGGAATGAATAAGTAGTGGGGGATATGAAATCTATAGGTTTGTATTCAGGAAAATGAACACCCAGGTTAGACTCGGATTTAGGTGATTCTGGTCGAAGTAGGGGTTTTGGATGAGATTCAAGTGAATGAATAAGGAAAGATGATTTAAAATCAACTCCCCTATCTAAAAGTCCAGCAACCCTAGGTGATAAATGAGTCCAATCTGGATTGGATGGAATGTTGCTATAGGGATCAAATTGTAATATATCTTCAGACTGCAAGGCTGAAGTGGAAGAAGATGGTTGATGTCTCCTTCTAGAACTGACCTTTCTCACAAGTCTTTCTGGATCTGACAAAGGACTAACTGTGTCAAATTCAGAATGGGATCTAGTGTGCTTAAAAGGTGCCAGTTTGATACAGTGGAATCGCCAGGTGATGTATTTTGACCTATCTAGACCATTAGTCACCTTAAAGGAATAGGATTTATATCATTGACCCAGGAAAACTAATCAAATTTGAGTCCCCCGTAGCGGCGCCAGATTGATGTTGTATCTCTGAGATGATAATGGTCAGCTATCATACCAGGGAAGCTAAGATATTTGTTTTGGGGGGTTTTGTTTTAATTTTTTAGAGGGCAATGTATGAAACAAATTTAAAACAGTGATGACTAACCTTCTTGAATAATAGTAATATTAAACAAAGGGCTACTATTAAAATCCACACAGTGATTTAGCTTATCTGGTGATGAGTAGAGACATAAAGATGATATGGCTATTATAGTTTTCAAATAGAAAATTAAATAACCATAAGTAAGAAAACCTTCAAACAATGTTCAAAAGTTTGACAAAATATGCCCAAGATTACAAAGATAATAATGATTTTATGATTTAGAGGGAATTACTTAAAAAACAGTTTTTATAATTCATTCTCTTTAAAGATGATCACTTCAGAAAGCTTATAAGGGTGAATTGAGACTCAACTGCTCATATTTGGTTATCTTTGTAAAACTTAAGAATATGAAGAAAACACAGTGAATGAAAATTGGTAAAACTTATAAGGAATACGAAACTGTATGACTCAAAATTCAGAATCCTTTGCTTTGGTATTAATGATTCAAAAAAATCTAAGTACATTTAGTGCTTACAAATGTTTCTTCAAGGGTGAAACCCTTAATAACTCGTTAAAGAGAGTTATTACACAATCTTAGAGCTAAGAAAATATCATAAACAAATTTACAAAAAATAGATTAATACAAAATCAGGAATATGAACTGATAGTTGATTTGTCATTATTTTGGTGTTGAACTGTTGATGACTATTCTTGGAAATGCTGAATGCTGTTGAGTTGTTGATAACTATCCCTGGAAATGCTGAATGTTGTTTGATCCTCCTTTTAGTCAAGTAAATCAATTAACTAATCTCAAGTGTTTCTTATCTGGGATAGATAACTTAGTCACCCTTCGATAAACCTCATCCATTTCTGTATATTTAGTAAAAGTGGGTTTCACTAAAAATATATGTCTGATTTCATTTAGGATGAAAAAGGTATCTCTGAGTGCATTCAACACAACCCTTGGTGTTGCTGCACCTTTTATGTTTGAAACTGTAGCTGCATTGGTACTGACCTCTGCAAGCTTTCAGACATAGTCTTCAATGGGCATTAATTTATCATTTATCACCAGCATAGAGGGCAAACCTTGCTAGTGAAGGGTTCCAACCTGCTAAAAAAATGTTGAACGATGACATTAACATTGTTGCATTTCTCCTCCAACTGAAGAATGAGATTTTTCTTTGTAATAATCTTTTTCACTTCCAGTATGGTTGTTGTCCTGTCATTAATACCTAATTGTTCAAGCTCATAGCTGTCATTAGAATTCAAAAACTTGATTATTTCAGTGGCAACTTCTTGCATGTCATTAAGTTCCTTGGAGATGGTTTGAATAGCTTCCTGAGCTTTCTCCAACAAGCCCTTTTGATCAAAGATTATCTTGATATAAGGCGAGATATCTTTGATTGATTCAGTAATCTCTTCCCATAACATTTCCTTTACCAAACCGAGTTTATTTACAAGGTAAGATTCTTTGATTTCTTTCTGTAATACCTCAATTTGACTTTTTTCCCTCTGCAACTCAGCTACATGTGAACTGTTTGCAACTTCTTTCATGTGTTGTAGTGTCTTCAGTTGATCCTGCAATTTCTTCATTTCCTCTGTCTGAATAGACAGATTCTAAACATCTTTAGCAAGTTGTTCAGCTCCTACTGTTGTTCCTGTAGTTGTTATTGTGCCTGAGGCATAAACTGTAGTTATAGAGATTGTTGTAAGAGGAACTACATCCATTGGAATATTGGCCTTTTTCACAGTTTCCTCTTTCTCTTTGACAAGTTTCTCCATTTTCTCCTCCATATGGTTTATTGGCAGGTTGTGTTCCATGATGAGCTTCATCATGTCAGATTCCTGAGTCTCAGTTTCTTCAATCTCTTTAGTCATTGGGTCCTCTGAAGCTGGCAATTTCAACTGTTTCCTTAATGCTGAAATATCAATACTTTTTGTCTTGACAATTTCTTCTGCAACCTTTATATCAGAGGGATCATATCCCATCTTCAACACTAGATCTTCCAAAGCTTTGATCTTGGTGTCTTTGGTCAATGAGGAAACTTTATCAAGCTTAAGTTGTGACTATGTATTAGCCAAGGTAACCTGCATTTTTGACAGACTCATGGCAGTGTTAGTTAAAATAGAGCAATCATTTGGCCAGTCTGTTTATGCATCTCAATTTGGTCAATTGGATGTACATCTTTAACATCAAATTCAAAGGAGGTTTGCTTCTGGTAATGTGCAGCAGTCTTGGGCTATGGAATCTAAGCTTGTAAGAAAACCATCTGCATTTTACCTTTCTCAGAGTCAAAGATTGAAATAAATGTGGCTTGAGATCTAAAAGAATGTTTCCAGACTTGAGTATAAGTATTCAACTTTAACTTCTCATTATTCTTCTTAATTTCACTGAAGACATGAAAAATGTCATCTTCTTTATCCTTCTAACTAATTTCACTGGTCTGAATCACCTACTGTTGGCTTGTTGGGGCCTGACCCAGGTACAAAGTTAATTAGCCAAACAAATCCCTATACTATTGACCCTTTTGGCAACTATCTGCACAGCACAGACTGAGGTTTCACCCAAAGTAGTATGGGGGGGTGCTAGAACCAGGTTTTCGCACCCTTTAGATGTTGGAGGGGTTGATTTGGTCCAACTATGAGTCCCTTTGTGCAGGTTACTCCGCGCACTTCCCTGGACTTCACGCCCTGATATGTTTGCCTTCGCACAACCCTAACCAGGGGATGTGGGGCTTCCGTGCTGCTGGAGCAACGATCTTTACTAATTCCCTAAGTCACACCCTGGATCTTACTTATCTTCTTATACCAATTATCTTCGCGTAAACGGATGTCTTATGTTATATTTACTTATTCAACACATTCATATGAGTTCATGCAGTAAATAAACAGTAAACCTTGCAATTCATAGGTGATAATACATAAAATAGGAAATGATACATAGAAATATGGTAAAACTTCTCTTTATTAATGCTTCCAGCAGTCACAGACTCGACTTGCCCTGCGCACTCAACTCCGGACTACTAGGCCTCTGTGCACTCAGCTGTAGAACCTTCTCCTACTCTACGACTCAAAGACATGACTTACACTTCAACTCAATGCTTCTATTCCTTATATTAGATTGATGTCTCTCCTACACTTAAAGCCTCACTCTATTTATACAATCCCATGGTCCACGGACCATGGGTAGATCTTTCAAATTGGACAACCCTGTGACTCTATTATGACTTCGTGCTCTGCACCCAAAAATCGCAGAGCCTTTACAATGGACTTAGTCAAAACTTAGGTTTTAAGCGCAAAACATGCCTTAGGGGGGAGTCCACGTCCAACAGGCCCCCGACATAAACATCGTGACTCGCCCTCGAGTCACTCTTTCGATGCGGAGATTCTCACAGGGAGACCCTCCAACTCTGCTCGAATAGCTGCAAGGTCGGCAGTGCACTAAGCGACTGCCTGTTGAATCTCCTTTACAAGTTGTTCTGAGACCGCGGTGTTGGAATTGCTTCCTTGGATCTGTTTCTGCGTCCCCTGCATTTGCGCGAGCTTGCCTTCAATTGTTTCTATAATGATAAAGGCCTCGTCGATCCAAGGCTGAATGCGTGCCTTCAAAACTGCTTCTCGGTGTCGTGCGGCGTCCACTTGCTTTTTCAGCACTTTGGCTTGTTGCATTCGTTCGAGCCTCTGGGTGAGGGTCACCGTCTACGCGTCCCTTTGATGCTGCCATACTCCTGCTAGAGCTCATGTACCACTGTCTCTAAGTGCTAGATGTTAGGGTCCTCCTGCAGATTGATGAGGACCTTGAATGACTCTTCCAACATTTTGGTGTAGTCCCTTACTGCACTATTGATCTCTTCCATTCCTGATGTAATAGCATTGGCACATTGTTCTCTGACTTTTGGAGGGGTGGACGGATACACCTTTAGCTACAACTATATTATCTAAAGGTTCAGTTCTAGTTGAACCTTTGCCATGCCTTCTCACGCCTTACGCACCCCTGCTGCTAGCCTTTGGATGCGTGCCTATGCTAGTACTCCAGATGGGATGGCCAGCTTAGGGACCATCTAGCAGGCTTTCCAGCCAACTCGCGTTGCATCACAACACCTGTTGTGCGGTCGCAGACCTTGTGACACTTTTCTCCTACGCGAAACTCCTAGGAAAAGTAGTTTATAGTCCCGCACCTCCTTTCAACTTCCTGGAGTGCTAAGATTGTACCTCCCACGGCTAGTCAGGTGGGCGTGCCACCTGTATAGGGTTTCATTCGGGCATCCATCACTTTTCCTGGAAAGCATCCCCCTTCGATTGTTATTGGCTGCATCGCACACTTTATCATCTACAACGCGCCACCATGGGTGATCCCTTTAGTAATACGCGGTTCAATCCAAGGCATTAGGCCAATTAACTCTCGGTGGCAATCCCCAAATTTGTCAACATAATCGTGTGCACCCTATGTTATCACCCTGGTTTTCTTATTGAGAAAATCCTTCTTTATTTCATCCTCCCGCTTCTTGACTTTCGCTCCCACCACAACGCTTTCTCCCTTAATCGCACCCTTTCTTTCATAAGTTCTTGGAGCCCAAAATCACCCCGTCGGATTTCTTCCTCAGGTCCCAAGTGTTCTGCTTCGTTCATCTGTCGATCCCTTCCTCCAAGGCTCTATGAGCCGTAATATCTATGGGTGTTGTTGTGCGCGGACTAGGCATTTTATACTCTATGGGGATTACAGCGTTCGCTCCATACTCCAGCCTCGGAGGCGTATGCTCCATCAATTTCTTGCACGTTGTCCTATAAGCCCATAGAACTGCTAGTACGCACAGGTCCCAATCAGTTCATTACGCATTGTGTACCTTGTTCAGTGCTTTGCATACTTCGTTAATGGCTTCTGCATGGATAACCCTTTGCGCACTTGTTCTTTCCATACTCCATCGTCCCAACTGGAGGGATCCATCGCGCAATTGCCTTGCCCACCCATGCATATTGACCGTGTTTCCGAACGCGAAGTCCATGTGCATCCGCATAGGTTTTTTAACATAGGCCTATCCCCATTTGGACAGGTGCGCGCGCGGATCATTCTGTCCAGCCTTCTTGTTTGTGAATCGCATCTGAGGCTTCCCAAACCCTATGTGCATCATTCTCGTGAATTCACGCCAGTCCTCAAAGCTTCCTTGGTGTGTACCCCACCACCTCATGGGTGTAGCGTGTAGTACCCATTTTAAAGCCTTGAAGCATTACTATTCCGACACTTCTCTTTCGACTTTGTTCAGGAAGGCATCTACCTCGCTTGACCCATCATACGTAGGCAAATCCCTTACTTCCGTTGATATATAGCAATATGATCTCGTCAGCATGTTACAGTTCAGCATGGTTACCTCGTGTAACCGATTCTGCCATCACTCTATCTCTTCATCTGAATCCGATGTACAAGATCTTTCACACTCCGATGAGATTCATCCATTCGCGGTGGGATTTACCTAGTCTTGCTCTCGTGCAGTTATTTTGTAGATGCAGTCCAAGTCATCGTCACTTTCATAGTCGTGCATTGGATCCGTGTAGTGCGATCCTTCTGCAAGGTCCAAAGGTACAACTACGCGCAGAGACTTTTTCTCAAAAATCATCTTGCACTTCTTCAGATTTATCAGCCCATTCATGTCAGTGGCCCAATCTATCCCTAATAGTACAGGGTAGGGATTGTTGTCATCAACAATCTCTATCACTTCAAAATCTACCAACGCGCTTGCTCCTTCAATGTCCACGGTGATTCCCTGCAATCTTCCCATAGGTAGGATATTTTGCTAGTTCACCATTCCTAGTTGGATAGGAGACCATTGCAGTGTAGGCCTTCCCATGTTCTCCCATGTCTGCTTCGACAGAATGTTTGCGTCTGATCCTAGGTCCAAAATCACTTGGTCCATCTCATATTCCCCAATCTGCGTAGTCAACCTGATTTCTCTTCCCGTCCTTGTTGTGTGCTTTCCAATCTTCTGGGCTACGCGTGGTTCTCCTAGCACGGTCCCAACACATCGATTTATGAGTTCCTGTAGCCCCTTTACAGCCTTGTTGTTGCATAGAATTTTCATGCATGTTTCCAAGAATGTTGTAAGCATCGATGGGTCCATGTCTGGCTCCGGTTTGTCTTTTCTTCCTGAAGTGGAGGCATCAACGAAGCTCTTCCTGGCTTCCATGAAGGTTTTTTTAGTACACTCCAAATGAAACTTTGGTTCTTTCATCGGAGCCTTGTGAACCCAAGTACTATCTTCAGGCTGCTTTCCTTTATCATCCCCCGTCTTCATCCCACTTCGGAGCACAATATTTACGTTAGGGTCTTCCTCACATAGCTGAGACCTCATCATTTGCAGGTTCGGAGTCGGGGGAGGTTGGAGCACTCCCTTGTTGCACAACCGTGCTATTAGTGTGGGACAATCCTCCTTCTCATGATCAAACAATATGCAATACAAGCATGATGGATGAGTCGGATTCGTACAATCCCGAGCATAATGTCTTGGCCCCCCGCAATTGTAACATATCAGCTTTCTACGACCTCTTCTAGGTCCTCCTCCACCTCGGCCTTGCCCACGCCCCTGAAATCCAGTTCGCACCATCCTTGCGTTCTAGTTGAGGGGCCGCCTTTTGGCCTAGACTTTGTAGGTAGGAGTCCTATCCATCATTAGCTCATAACTTCTACAATTGTGTTCATCATGTCCCACCGATCTACATAAATTATAGAACAACTATTGCAAATTCTGCGTGTACTTCTATAGTAAATTGCAATTGTCCGTAGCATGCTTTCTTCCTATTTGGCAAATCGTGCACCACAACGCAGGTGTCGCGCTAGGTCCTGCTTGTGCCTTTGGTCTCAACGACATTGGTTCTCCTCTCATGAGGTAATTCGCAAACACCAAGCAGTGGTCCTTGTCATGACCCTGACCCTTACATTTAACACACCATACCTTGTCGCGCACCTCTGGGTGAGCCGCCCTGTCTTATTTTAGGCTCTGCATCTCAAGGTACAAGTTTTCAACTACGCGTGGATCTGCGGAAATCCCAAGTTAGGATCTTGTATTAGGGTCTCATGTAGTTTCATCATGATCTCTAAGGCCTCGGCCTAAGTTTTTAGCCTCTGTTGTGACAGCGCGTTACTTAAATGTGGCGTTAGCGATGCTACAAACCATTCGCGATGTTGTCCATCCATCAAAGTCATGTTAGCTTTGCAAATTGTGCACTTCAGTCTCTGATCCAACTCCCAAGGGGTCTCACCTGGTAGCATCGTGATCTCCTTGAACCCAATGATCGACT